>JAOXJQ010125363.1:0-16388 GCA_025762765.1 Quercus bicolor | reverse complement strand
GTGGCAGTAGGTGAAGATGGTAAAAAGTGTTGGGGTATCCTACAAATTGTCTTCCATCCGACACTTAAAACAACCTCCAAGGTGCCAGCTCATCAGAATTCAGCCTTTGTTGCCGGTAAATGGTCACCAAAGCCTTATTCCATGTCCCTACTATTACGGGACCCAAAGGTCATCGTTCTTAGTACCTCAAAACTCATTTTCTGGAATTACTCCAACGTAAAATCAGCTTGAAGAATTTTAGAAAGTACTATTCTGAAATTACTTCAACTTAACGTTCGTCGGCATGGTCCCACTACACAGGCACATTCTATGACTCGTCGCCGGACCTCATTCAGTATACAGTCAGTCCTATATTTAAAGGTATACTTCCCATAAACATCTACACCAGAAGGGTCCTAGCATACAGGGCCAGCACCATGGTGGTGTATGTTTTGCCCATTTGCTTTGCTTCATCTACGTCTTCTTCATAGCCACCACCAGCATACCCAGAATACATAAGCTTCTGAAATTACCTCGACTTAACTTGAGCGATACAATTACGCAAGCACATTCAACCACTTTCCCACCTGTCCTCATTGTAATACAAAGCATGATCTTTTGAAATAACTTCACCAGAAGTTCTTAAGAACACGAGGCTAGCTCCATGACCTTGCATGCTGTATCCAGCGACCATTCTCTCATCTTCCCTATCTTCAACATCTTGTGATCGCCGCCAACGATCCAAAATACTCTTTTGAAACTACTTCAACTTAACCTCTGCTAAGAAGGCTCCATCACGCAAGTATGTTCAAATACTTGCGGACCCTTTTTTAGTCTCATCAAAGCCTTTTATATGGGTGGGTCTACTCTTCAGAAATTATCTCATCCTTCTGAAAGCTCCACCACCTTCAACAGCTCCATCACCTTCAACTACTTCACTTAAAGAGTCAAGTACCAAAAATCCATTCTTTCGAAACTCATTCCCACACCACACTCCGAGACTATGTGCGTGAACGAGTCTCGAGGGGCATTTGTAGAGAAGGAAAATTCCCGACCTATTACAAGCTGACACGTCACATTATCAAGTCCATAAAATAGAGCCGATTATAGAACACCATGTATTGCTGCTAGGTTTTGCTATCACTATTCAAAAGCCAATGGAAATTTGCCAAGTGTCATGCAAAAACCAATCACACATCAGCGCACGTGTAAGTGATGATACAAGCAGTCCAGCACGTATAAGCGATGACTCAAGCAGTCCAGCACATGTAAGCGATGACATAAGCGGACCAATAAGGCTGTGACATGTGTCACCAATCAAACTTCGCCACGTGTCGCTCACCCACCCCCAAACTCCTATAAATAGAAGCCTTCCTAAGACATTCAGAAGGACCAAGATTCAGAAAACCAAGATTCAGAAGTGAAAAAGCTCTACTGGAATCAAGCCCTGAAGCCTCCAGGAACTTCAAGAACTTCAACTCCAAAATCGGAGAACATTCGAAGCGGAATCATCAAAACCATCTGCCTAGATCCTAAAGTTTGAGGAAATCAAGCTCAAAGGTCCGAAAACATCATCAAATCAAAATCAGTGAAGCTCTACGGATTCAAGCCTCCAAAGCCCCGAAGAACTTCTGCCACAAACCTTCAAATACAAAGAACATTCGAAGTAGAATCATCTAAACTACCTGCTTAGATCTCAAAGGTCACTGGAATCAAGCTCAAAAGCCTCCAGAAAACTCAAACAACCACAAATCAGTGAAGCTCCACGGATTCAAGCCTCTAAAGCCCCGGAGAACTTCCACAAAAAACCCTCAAACACAAAGAACACACGAAGAACACGAAGAACGTGAAGAACAAGGGATTTCCAACAAGCTTATAGCCAGAGATTCATTGTAATTTTGTTCCAAAGATCTTCGATCCATTCTTCAGCCAAATTGAAGTACATTGGGTGTTCAAATCAAAATCACATTACTATAAATCCAATCAACAAATCTTTCAAGGAGATCGAATCAGAGGATCAATCTTTTGTAATTACAGAGAATTGTATCACACAATCATCAATACAAATTCGCATTTGTGAAACTATTTTCACTCGTTTGATTTATTTCGAACCGAGAAATTTAGTCACTTACAATATTTCTCTAAATTATTAGTATTTGATAGGAAAGTTTTTTCCTCTATCTTCTATTATTACATGTTAATAATTTTTAGTTTTTTCTAGCAACATAAAGGGACCCATTGTTTCGTGGGGGATAGAACCCAAAACCCCAATACCTAATAATTCCCTTATATAAAAACAAACAAACACTTGAACAACTTTAAAGAAATCCAACTTATATTTATCAAAGAATTTTCTCTTCTCTATGAAGGAGGGCCATTGGACAAAAAGTCAAACCCTTTCCAACATTATATATTCAAATGGCCTCAATTGTATTACTTGATGAACAAGAAATACCCTGTTGCTTCCAATAAGAAAATGTTTTTTTTCGTATTAAAGAAAATATTTTTCTTCCACACCAAGAAAAATCATTTCCTTCCACAGAGAAGAAGAAGAAGGGAAAAAACTAATTAGAATTGGTTTGACGTAATTTATAACATTTGTATAACTCTTGTGATTATAAAATATATAACAAAAATTTTAATATGATGAAATTAATACCAAAGAAATCATCACATAAAACCATTTCTTAGCATATATGTCCATTGTGATTTTGAGATTTGAATTGGGTGTAACCAAAATTGCTTCAATAATATGTGGCAGGTATATTGAGAGAATCATACATCCTTTGCTCATCCAAAAAAAAAAGAAGAATCATACCCTGTTATGGACTTATGGTCCAAACTAAAATTTGTATATTCAGCATGTGCACACACAAACAAAACAAAAAATATTGGCCAGAGGAAAAATGAAATATGGAACTAAAGTTTAATAAATTGTTACTGAATGTTGTTGTCTTTTTTTATTTGCTAAAAAGGGGTTAGACTACTTTGGTTCAATTGAGTGCCTTGACATTGTAAATCTACACATTAGGTTTTATTTCAATACAAAATGTTCTTTCCCTTAAGGAGAAGGTTCTATCACATTCATGCTATTGACATACTAGCACCTTAGTACCAATGAACAAACTTTAGAATATTTATGCTAACATATTTATAAATACAAAGATGAATATGCATGCCAATTTGGAGACGCTCAATGTTCAAGTTTACTGTAGTCCTACACCAGATGTTGTTCACTTCTTGGACTGAAGCACCTTTGACTCATTCAAGCTAAAACTTGTTGACTCTGAGGTTCTTATGTGCCTAATTTTTGCCTTAAGCACCTGAATATATATGTTAAGTTTAGCAAGAGTGTTGTCTACTTGCTTAGTAATAAGAACTAAGAAGACCAAAGTGAGCATGCTCGAATCTTTGCAAATTATCAAAAGCAAATTGAATTGTGAACCCTCCAAATTGCACATTTTAGAAGATATCCATTTTTTTTTAAGAGATATCGATAATGATGTTGTTCCGCGTGCTAAATATGCACTTAAATAGCTAGCATGTTATTAGCCACAAGATGGGTATGCTAAGATAGATATGTTGCTATGTATTGAATCTTGCTGCTGCATAGGGTGCTTATTAGGTAGATTTTGGGTATATAAGAGATTACAAAGAACCCTAACTAGCAAGCACGTTATTAATCATTTTAAGGTATAGCTCAAATGTGACTAACAAAACCTTCCATGCAACTGTAAACCCAGGATCTTGAAGCAATTACCAATCAGTATGCATTAAAGCAATATTAGTGAACAGTTAAATTTATGCTATAGTTGGCTGCTTGGTGATCCTTTAAGACAACGATTTGTTGGCCCATTAGTGGAACAAGATTCTCAATTAAAAAGCTTTGTTACGTTTTCATATTAACTGATTAATTATTGGAATCCAGCAAACCCAATTATGGCCATCTGTTGATGGAATCTGTTCCGTCAAGGCAACAAGTACCTTTTTTAATACCAACAACTTCCTTCAAAAACTTCTACAAAATGTTAGAGTTGGGTTTGGCATTTGTTGCCCAAATAATTTAAAATATATAGTATGGAAATGCACACATGACCGCTTCTTGACCAGGAACCTCATCTTTGCCCATTCTTCTATTTACAAAAATGTGACTAGCATGAAACTTCATTAAACTATCTTTGCGATGGTCAAACACATAAGTCACTTAAATGTCATTCTACTTACCAATATAGTTCTTTCAATTATCCCAACTCAGTCAGTTAAATGTTGATTTCCTAATCACATTATATAAGGGAGAGAAATTAATATCGTGCCTCTCTACTCAGATCTGGTGGCTTGAGCTTAGAGTTAAGGACAAAGTCATTCTTTTGCCTTAGAGGGCTTTCCCTACCTCTCCCCATCCTCCAAAAAATGAAAAAATAAATAAATAAATAAATAAAAATAGTGTGTATGTGTGTGTAGAGGTAATTAATCTTAGCAGTTTGTCCAATAAATTTACACTTGGCCCCCTAACAACATCATTGAGCATCTTTAAAAAAAAATGCCTTTAAAAAATAAATGATAAACCCAAAAAAAGATTGATTCAACCATAAAATCACCTAGAGAAAAGCTCAAGAAAATTTAGCCCAATCATTCAACCAATTAGACCAGGCCCTTTAAAAATTTTACCAAAACCAAATTGATCTCACACAGTAAATTCCCAAAACCATTCCATCAAAAACGAAAGAAAAGAGAGAGATTTAGCAAAAACATTGCTACTCGTAAGGGCTGAAAAACTAAGGTAGTAAGGCAAGACTTGTGAGGCAAAGCAATGAGACCTAGTAGAGGCTGGCAACATGACACTAGTTCAGGCTATAGCCACCAAATCTAAGTAAAGCAACATGTTCTCTCTCTCTCTCTCTCTCTCTCTCTCTCTCTCTCTCTCTCGACAATGTATCTGTTGTTATGGAAAAACTAACTTAGCATCTCAACTTACAAATAGAAATCTTGTGCCCCACTTTTTGTGCATTGTTCATGTTTACGATTGTAGGGGCCGGTCAGTCACCAGAACTGTTAAGGTCAAGTTAATTGGGCTTGTGGCCCATCCGAGGATGCAAATTTGTCCGAGGAGGCCCAGGTTAAATTGTAAGGGTAACCACATGAAAGGAATGGTGAATATCACGAAAGGTGAGTTCAGTATTCGTCCGTGGACACAATCCTCCTCTCAGCATAAGTCTGAGGACGATCAGGAAGCCATCTTGTTACGAATGTACCTTGGAACTATGTCACCACTAAAAGTGGGATAAAGGACCAAGGGTAAGAAAGAAAAGGCAAACAAATATTTATCCCAACAACTGCCTCCGCATTAATTGCCTTTCAACCAACTCTCTGACCGCATTAATGTGGAGGTGATACTTGAACAGGGATGAAGCAGCCTTACAGCTACTCATAGGAGGTTCTAGAAGGTGTTAGATGGGATAGAAAGAAATCCTCCGAACCCAACCTACACGTGTGCGGTGAAGATGGTACGAAGGGGACAGTATATAACATGAAAGAATAACATGCAGAAGAGGGGATGGAACATAAAAAAAGGGAGAAAAAAAGAGTTTTGGGGGAAGAAAGATTGAGAAACCGTAGAACTTTACTTGTTTCAAAGAGAGACCCATAATGACATCGGTTCTGATCCATCTATGAACGTGGGGTGAATCGTTTTCTTTTCAAAAGTTACTCTAGTTCTCAAACACCCACGCTTTACAAATTTTATTGTTTGGGTTTTTGACGTACGAACCCAATACCCTTTTTGGGGTCGTTACAAATTGAGTCCATACAATTAGCGCCGTTTGTGAGAAGAACTTGAGTTAACCTGAGAGAAATTCGATACAACGTTCATAATGGAGGAAATAGGCCCACGTCAACTAGATGGTAACCCATGCTAAGTGGAGTTAAGGGGCTCCCAGCATGCTGATCCCCACCGAGGTCCCGAGCGGAGGGGAGGCTGTGAGGGGAATGTATGCATAACTCATACCTCCAAAAGTCATTCTTAGGGGAAGAGTCATATTTCCCACATAAAGAACGATGGGGACCTCCAGCACGAGATTGACGTGTTGAAAAGGGAGTTACGCCATGCACGACGTGAACGTTCCCCACCTGACTCCGAACCATCGTCTGAGGAAACGGATGGAGCCAGTTATAGGCGGAGGTCACGAACTCCACCTAGTGAGACTTTCTCCTATGAAGAAGAATGCGTCCATCGACATAAACATAGAAGCTCGCCTAGTAGGGGCTTGGGTAATAGCGCCATGAACAAAGCATTGAGCCAAGTTTCCAAATCACCTTTTATGAGGAGCATAGAAGATACAACACTGAGCCAAGTTTGCTCCGTACGATGGACGGTCAGACCCGGTGGAGCACGTTAGCCATTTTTGCCAGAAAATGGCTATTTATTCCAGAGACGAAGCCTTGATGTGCAAGGTTTTTCCATCAAGTTTAGGTCCGGCGGTGATGAGGTGGTTCAATGGGTTAAAGGCCAATTCTATTGGGTCTTTCAAAACACTTACCCGGGCCTTTGGCGCTCACTTTATCACTTGCAGCAGGGTGCCTCGGTTTTTGGGATCCCTGTTGTCTATGTCTATGTCTATGCGAGAGGGTGAAACTCTCAAAGCTTATTCAGACAGGTATTGGGAAATGTTCAACGAGATAGAAGGAAAGCATGACGACGTGGACATAAGTACTTTCAAAGCTGGTCTCTCAACTGACCATGACTTAAGGAAATCCCTAACTGGTAAACCAGTTACCAGCGTACACCAGTTGATGGATATAATTGATAAGTACAT
Organism: Quercus bicolor; assembly: GCA_025762765.1. Classification (NCBI taxonomy): domain Eukaryota; kingdom Viridiplantae; phylum Streptophyta; class Magnoliopsida; order Fagales; family Fagaceae; genus Quercus; species Quercus bicolor. The sequence goes on along the minus strand of JAOXJQ010125363.1, from coordinate 9,597 downwards.
AAGAGTTGAAGAAGATCAACTTCAGGGAAAGGGAAAAGTTAAGGTAGTCCTTCAGGAGAGGAGGGATTTCAAGTCGGACCGTTACAACAATAACCGACCTTGGAGAGACTTCGTCGGGCAATCAGGATCTACGGACACCCAAGCGGTCAATGCAGTGTTTCGAGAGCCAGTGCAGTAGGTTCTGCAGAAAATAAAGAATGAGACATTTTTCAAATGGCCGAATAAGATAGTGGGCGAGCCCATGAAACGCAACCCAAACTTATATTGCCACTACCATCAGGATCATGGGCACACAATGGAGGATTGCAGGAATCTGTGGGACCATTTGGAACAACTAGTCCGAGAAGGGAGATTGAAGCAATTCTTGCATTATTCCAGCCGTAGGGCAAGTCAAGCGGGCCCAGAAATACATGGGGACGCTTCTTCAAGGCTCCCTCTTGGAACGATAAACGTCATTTTTTCGCCCTAGGGAGGACCGGGTCTTATCCTTCTAGGGTACTGTCGGTGTGTCGACCCCTGGCCGAAGACGATTACCAAGCATTGAAGAGAGCCAGGGTGGATGTCCCCCTGATTCTGGGCTTTTCAGATGATGATAAGATTGGAACTATACAACCCCATGATAATGCCCTAGTGGTCACGTTGAGAATTAGTGGGTACGACATTAAAAGAGTGATGATTGATCAGGATAGTGTGACGGATGTAATGTACTCGGACTTATATAAGGGGCTGGGCCTGAAGCCAGAGGATTTAACACCATACAGCTCCCCCCTAGCGAGTTTCGAAGGAAGGATAGTAGCTCTAAAAGGGGTGATCAGATTACTTGTGCAAGCTGGTGTGGATGTGGGGGAGGTAGACTTCATTGTTGTAGACGTTTTCTCGCCATACACGGCGATCATGGGCAGACCTTGGCTTCATGCCTTAGGAGCAGTTTCATCCACTCTCCATCAAAAAGTGAAGTACCCATCTGGAGGCAAGGTGATGGAGATTCTAGGAAACCAGATTGCAGCTCGGCAATGCTTGGTAGCGGCTATACAACATCGGCCAGAAGTAGAGGCCTCGGCTACCATCGACAAGGGGTTATAGCAATTAAAACCCCGAGAGTTACCTCTGGAGGTACCAGCCGACAAGGTAAAATGTGAAGATCTGGAGAGAATAATTATTGCGGATGACCCGAAAAATTTCTTCCAGGTTGGGGCTAAATTGTTTTCGCAAGAAAAGGAGATGTTGCTGAAGTTCCTTAGAGCAAACATAGTTGTGTTTGCATGGAGTCCCTATGAAGCCCCAGGCATAGATCTGAGTTTTATTTGTCATCAGTTAAACGTGAATCCTTCCATCATCCCCAAGAGATAGCCACCTCAGCGACCATCAAAAGAACATGCTGAGGCTGTTAGGAGTAAGGTGGCCAAGCTAAAGCAAGCTGCGGCCATCAAAGAGGTCTTTTATCCTCAATGGTTGTCCAATATGATGGTGGTAAAAAAAAAAAAAACTGGAAAGTGGCAGGTGTGTGTAGAATTCACGGATCTCAATAAGGCTTGTCCCAAGGATCCATTTCCTATGCCGAAGATAGACCAGTTGGTGGATGCAACCGTGGGTCATCCTAGGTTGAGTTTCTTGGATGTCTTCCAAGGATATCACCAAATACCGCTGGCCACAAACGATCAGGAAAAGATTGCTTTTGTCACCCCAGTTGGGAACTACCATTACAAGGTGATGCCCTTCGGTTTGAGAAACGCAGGATCAACCTATCAATGGATGATGACTAAAATGTTCGAACCGCAACTGGGCAGGAATCTCGAAGTTTACATTGATGATATGGTGGTGAAAAGTAAAGTGGTATCAAAGCATGTGAAAGATCTTGCAAATATCTTTGAAATACTAAGAAAGCACAGGCTACGTCTAAATGCTTCAAAGCGCTCCTTTGGTGTAAGCTCGGGAAAGTTTTTGGGGTACATGGTGACTCAAAGAGGTATTGAAGTGAATCCGGACCAGATCAGGGCATCAACGATTTACAAGCACCTCGGAACCCGAAGGAAGTGCAGAGATTAATTGGAATGACTGTTGCGCTGAACCGATTTATTTCTAAATCGGTTGAGAGGTGTCGTCCCTTTTTTCTTCTGTTGCACAAGTGGAAGGGATTCGAATGGACCGAGGAGTGTGATGTGGCATTTCAGCAGTTGAAGAGATACTTGTCCAGGCCACCGATCATGTCTAGCCCCGAGGTAGATGAAGTGTTGTTTACTTATCTGACAGTTGCCCACCATGCAGTCAGCTTCGTCTTGATACGAGAGGACAATGGAGTCCAAAGGCTAGTTTATTATATAAGTAAGTCACTTTATGAAGCCGAGGTGAGGTACTTGTCATTGGAAAAGACTATCTTGGCAGTGGTCCATGCAACATGCAAACTTCCGCACTACTTTCAAGCCCATAATGTAATTGTCTTAACATAGCTACCTCTTAAGTCCATACTTAGAAGTGCTGATTACACTGGAAGGATTGCTAAGTGCAGTACAATCCTAGGTGCTTTCGATATCAAATATATGCCACATACCTCAGTGAAGGGCTAGGTTCTTGCCGATCTGGTGGCCGAGTTTGCTAAATGCCCAGAAGAAGCTAGCATGAAGCAAAATAACATGGATAAAAAATCGGTTGGATCAATATCCACACAATGTTCTCCTTCCTAGCAAGTATATGTAGACGGAGCATCCAATCAATGGGGAGCAAGATTGGGGCTAGTTCTGATATCCCCAGAAGGTGTCATCATTGAGAAATCTTTGAGGCTGGGATTTTCTGCTACTAATAATGAAGCAGAATATGAAGCCTTATTGATGGGAATGAGCATGGTGCAGAAAATGAATGGGAAGGTAGTGGAAGTATTCTCAGACTCAAGATTAGTAGTCGGCCAGGTGAAGGGAGAATTGGAGGCTCGGGACTCGAGAATGCAAGGATATTAAATCAAGTTAGGTGTATGCAGACGAAGTTTGAGTCCTTCGATTTGTCGCATGTCCCCCGAGGTGAAAATTCTCACGTTGATTCACTGGCAACCCTTGCCACCTCCTTGGTGCGGGATTTTCTACGAGTAATCATCGTCAAAGACTTGTTTCCCCCCTCCTCACTGGAAAATGAGGTTTGCCATGTTTATCAGATCATTCTAGCGTCGAGTTGGATGGATCCCATATCAAAATATCTTGAAAGTGATGTCTTGCCAGAGGAGAAAGCAGAGGCTGAGAAAATACGCCTGAGGTTTTGGTTATCAAAGGACAAGAAGTTATATAGACGGTCCTTTTCTGGACCATATCTGCTTTATGTGCATCCTGACGCGATAGAGTCAATCCCAGAAGAGCTGCATGAGGGTATTTGTGGAAGTCACACGGGAGGAAGATCCTTATCGCACCAGTTGATTACGCAAGGATATTGGTGGCCAAATATGCAAAAGGAAGCACAGGAATACGTTAGGAAATGTGACCAGTGCCAGAGGTTTGCCCCAAACATCCACCAGCCAAGAGGAACTCTTAACTCTCTCTCCAATCCATGGCCGTTTGCTTAGTGGGGTCTAGACATTGTCAGCCCTTTTCCTAAGGCCATGGGGAACAAAAATTATTTGCTGGTCGACATAGACTATTTCACTAAATGGGTTGAAGCGGAACCTTTGGCTAATATCAGAGACGTGGATGTTAAGAGGTTTATCTGGAAGAATATTATCACGCGATTTGGAACCCCATCCCACCTTGTCTCGGATAATGGCCTTCAGTTCGACAGTAAGGCCTTCAGGGAATACTGTTCAGACTTAGGAATCAAGAACAGATACTCTACTCCGGCCTATCCTCAAGGGAACGGGCAGGCAGAAGCTGTTAATAAGGTAATAGTTAGTGGACTTAAGAAGAGGTTAGACGACGCAAAGGGAAAGTGGGTGGAGGAGTTGCCCCATGTCTTTTGGACCTATCGAACAATGCCTCAATGGTCAACAGGGGAGACTCCTTTTTCCATGACGTATGGAGCTGAGGCCGTCATCCCTCTAGAAACTGGGTTCCCCACGTTAAGGACTAGCACATTTTCCACGGACTGTAACGACAGGATGTTGGAAAGGGGTCTGGACTTAATCGAAGAACGAAGAGAGAGTGCAATGATCCGATTGGCATACTACCAGCATTAGCTCAAGCAAGGCTATGATATTAATGTGAAGCTGAGATCGTTATCCGTAGGAGATCTGGTGCTGGGGAAGGTTCTGGGGGCTACTAGGAATCCAGCCTGGGGGAAGTTGGGACCTAACTGGGAAGTGCCTATTATCTAGAGGACCTAGATGAGAAAGCTGTACTCCATCCTTGGAATGTAAAAAACCTCAGGAGGTATTATTATTAATAAAAGTAGTCTAGTTTGGGTTTATCCTTTAATTTATATTGGTAATGCATCCTGTGTTTCCATGCCAAATGATACATATTGAAGTGTTAAACAGAAACTAAATTATCTCAGGTCCTCAGATTACAAACTTAGTGGAAATTAACACCCTATGATGTGTATTGAAGTGTTGAACATAAATTAAGTTATGTCAGGTCCTAGGATCACAAACTTAGTGGAAATTAACACCCTATGATGTGTATTGAAGTGTTGAACAGAAACTAAGTTATGTCAGGTCCTCGGATCACAAACTTAGTGGAAATTAACACCCTATGATGTGTATTGAAGTGTTGAACAGAAATTAAGTTATGTCAAACCTCGGATCACAAATTTAGTGGAAATTAACACCCTATGATGTGTATTGTAGTGTTGAACAGAAACTAAGTTATGTCAGGTCCTCGGATCACAAACTTAGTGGAGATTAACACCCTATGATGTGTATTGAAGTGTTAAAAAGAAACTAAGTTATGTCAGGTCCTCGGATCACAAACTTAGTGGAAATTAACACCTTATGATACGTATTGAAGTGTTAAACAGAAACTAAGTTATGTTAGGTCCACAGATCACCAACTTAGTGGAAATTAACGCCCCATGATATACGTTGAGATGTTATGCAGAAGCTAAATTATGTAAGGTCCTCGGATCACAAACTTTGTGGAGATCAAGACTTTATAGTATCTACTGAAGTCTTAAATAGGAATCTACGAATGTCATCTAAATATATAGTTGAAGTACTGAGGACCCAACTCCGTTCAACCTTTGCACTTGTTATCCAATTTCGGTCAGCTAGAAGGAATACATATGGATCTAAAATGTCTCCTTGAGACCTTAGTGTTTTAATGCTTATCACCCATTTTTGATTGCCAATTAGTGATATTTATAAGTACTACTTCCTTATGTAAATAAAAGATAGTCAAAATGAATTCATCTGAATTACAAAAACGAGATGAACAAATGTGAAAATGACGCAAAACAGCAATAACAGTAGGCTAACAAAAAATAAGAATCCATACAAAACCTCTAGTCATATTGCAAAGTAAATTCTATTTTTTTAATTTAATTTGGATCCTGGGAGCTTGGCTGGCTGGCTTGTCTGCCTCCGTGGTGGTGACTTCCTTTTTATCTTTAGTAGCTCCCTTAACCAGCAAAACCGTGGATGCCAAATCCTGTTGAAAGCCTGGAGAGGCCACCCCTGCCTCAAAAACAACTGCAGTCTTGTCCAAGGAAACTTCTGGAGGGGCGGAATATTCATTAGCTGGGTTTGACTGGCCAAGAGGGGGAGGACTTGGAAGCAAAACCTCCACGTGGGGATTAACGGTTGAGAAAGTAGCTTCAGCTTGAGGGACTGGAGTATCTGAGGGGTGGATAGCTTCGGGATAAAACACATTCTTTGGCCTCCTCAACTCAGACGAAGCCTCAACCCCAACTCGGTTAAGGGCCTCGTCCCAAGTTTTGGCGCAGTAGACGCGGCACACTGCTGGAACCTCGGCCCTCAAAGCTTCCTCAGTCTCGGCTATGCCAACCTCATAGCCTCTCTACTCAGCTTCATTCATTGCTTGTTCGGCTTCGGTTTTTGCTTTCTCGGCTTCCTGCCTGGACTTTTCAGCCTGCTCCCTCAGCTTTTGGGTTTCTTCTGAATGCTTCATAAGAGCTAGAACTTGTTCCCGAGCCTTCTTCAGTTCGGCATTCGCCTCATGCAAGCGTCCTCAGCCTGCTTATGATAGCCTTCCAGGGCCAACTCGGTGCTCTTGCGAGCTTGCTCCTCAGCAAGTAACTTTTTCTTTGCATCGGCCAAGTCTTGCTCAAATTTGGACAAAGCCTATACAACCGTTGTTTGTTTCCTCCTCTCATCCTCTAGCTGATTAAAGCAGATATTGAACATCTCATCCAGCTTGAAAGTATTTTGGATAATTTATAGAAAAGAAGTTAACGCCACAGTTAGTAAAAAGTACATTTTGGTGAGTAATAATAATAAAAAGAGAGAAGAGAAAGATCAGCTTCTTACCATGCCCAGGTATCTTTTATTGTTGAGGATAAATTCATTCTTCCCCACATTCTTTATCTCAGCCATATCTCTTGGGAGCACCAAAGCCTCCTCTATAGCCAAGGCTACGTGACACCCTATGCCGCCATTGAAGTGCCTTATAGATGCGTCGTCTCGTAGGGGCTCCCCGTCGTGCATAGGTGCTGGCAACCATGCTTATGACTCAGAAAGTTGGGAATCAGACCTTTCCTGGCCTAGTGGAGCTTGGTGTCTATTTTTTGGCTGCTTTACAGCTCGCTGGGTGTCCTCTTCACAAGTAGGACAAGACTTGCAATGTCTACTGCCTCCTTGCCCTTTTGCTCCCTGCTCCTTTTCAACTCGGCAGTATCAGGACGGGCCGGTGGTGGAGGTTGGCGAGAAGGCTGGTGAGGAGCAGGAAGAGGAGACCTAGTGGGAAGAGGTGGAGGCTGGGATTGTATCGATTTTGCTGGTACACCTTTCCCGGGTTGACCTTCCATTAACTCCAGCAGGCTTCTTTGGGGCTTCCTCTGTATCCCCATCTTGTCAGGATCTTCTCCCGAATGTATGGATTGGTCAAAAATCCTAAAATCATCTGAGGAGTCTGAGAGTTCTATGGCTTCTTCTTGTCCCTTTTCCTCTTCTCCTCTCTCTTCTATTTCCTCTTCTCTGATGGTAGGTTGGGATGAAGAGGTTCCCGCCGAAACGCTGGCTACAAAAAGAGGCTCTGTGCGGGATATATGCTAGGGAAGTGGAATGCCTTCTGAAACAATGAACCCTTCGTAAGCAACACTGATACGGTGAAGTCAAGGGTCGCGGGCTCTGATCACACACTTCAGCGCCTGAAAAGCAAACGATAGGGGGGTATAGTCGAGAATTAAGTGTGCTGCTCGGAGTTGGCCGTTAGCTTCATTCACGGCTCTCAGTAACTTATCCAAGCTCGCCTTATTGACTAACTTGAGATTGGGCTTTGTGTAACGTCTATCTGCAAAACCGTTGAGTCGAAGATAAGCGTTGTTAGAGATAGAAATGCAAAAAAAAAAAAAAAGGTGAACAAAATGTGCGTGTAAACCAAATGTTATGGATCTATGACTACACTTCCACCTGGTGTTCCCTCTACTGTGGGACATGACAGACCATCATGCCATTCCCCAGAGAGAATAAGGAAATCCTCCTTTAGGTTCTTATTTGAAGTGGGAAGGCACTGAATCAGCCTTACCTCGGGATATCTCGACTTGAGATAATACCCCTGTCCGATTAAGCAATAGAGATTGTACACCCAATTCACGTCATGGTGGTTCAGTTTTAGGTCCATCCTTTTGTTCAAGGCATTTATACTTCCCAGGACCCTAAACATATTTGAGGCACATTGGGTGGGGGATAACCTAAAGAAGTTAAGGTAATTCCTAGTGATACTACCCATGGGGATGGTCATCCTGCCTTTTATGAAGGCAATCATGGGAATAACCACTTCCCCTGTTTGTCTAGCATCAGCCCATTCCCCTTGGGCTGTGTACCTCATACCCACCGTGGAGGGAATCTTATACTTAGAGCGAAAATTTCTGATACCTTCCTCGGACTCAACTAAACATCGAAATGGATTCTTCTGTTTCCCCATTTTTCTAGAGGATTCAGTAGAGAAACTGATGGGTTTAAGATAAAAGTGGTAAAGATGTTGAGAAGACTTACATGTTCGAAGGAAGGAGCTCGGACAAGATGTGATTATTTGTGGACGCCAGGAAAATGACAAAAATATAGAAAGGCAGGTTCAGTGTATAAGCTCTGGAACTATGTGATCATCGAGGGTAAGAAATAGAATTAATTTGAGAACGCCTTTATAGTCATGCAGAGATTGTGAGCGGTAAAATTCCCACATGCAAAACGAGATAGGCCCTCTACCGTCTGATTTGCATCTCACCGTCGAACGTGGGAGACAAGGTCGTTGCCAAAATTTAATGCTGCCAAAATCGGAACACTGAAGTGTCAGAGGCATGCCCCAAAAAGCGAATGGGTACGGGCTTATGACGTCAAAATCCACCTTTTCTCCCGAGGAGTCGAAAAGCAAGATTTTGAAAGGCTATTGTGGGGGTCGGTCAGTCACCAGAACTGTTAAGGTTAAGTTAATTGGGCCTGTGGCCCATCTGAGGATGCAAATTTGTCCGAGGAGGCCCAGGTCAGATTATAAGGGTAACCACACGAAAGGAATGGTGAATATCACGAAAGGTGAGTTTAGTATTCGTCCGAGGACACAATCCTCCTCGGCAGCATAAGTTCGAGGACGATCAGGAAGCCATCTTGTTATGAATGTACCTCGGAACTATGTCACCACTAAAAGTGGGATAAGGGACCAAAGGTAAGAAAGAGAAGGCAAACAAATATCTATCCCAACAGCTGCCTCCGCATTAATTGCCTTTCAACCGACTCTCTGGCCGCATTAATGTGGAGGTGATACCTGAACAGTGATGAAGCAGCCTTACAGCTACTCATAGGAGGCTCCAGAAGGTGTTAGATGGGACAGAAAGAAATCCCCCGAACCCAACCTACACATGTGCGGTGAAGATGGTACGAAGGGGACAGTATATAACATGAAAGAATAACATGCGGAAGAGGGGACAGAACATAAAAAAGGGAGAAAAAGAGAGTATTGGGGGAAGAAAGATTGAGAAACCTTAGAACTTTACTTGTTTCAAAGAGAGACCCATAATGACATCGATTTTGATCCATCTATGAATGTGGGGTGAATCGATTTTTTTTTTTCAAGAGTTAATCTAGTTCTCAAACACCCACGCTCTACAAATTTTATTGTTGGGGCCTTTGACGTACGAACCCAATACCCTTTTTGGTGTCGTTACAAATTGAGTCCATACAGCAATATTTTCATTCGGATTATTCCTTGATTTTTTATCCCATTCTATTTTTTTTTATCTTAAAATAAAATAAATGAGAAAGGATAAAGAGAAAATGATCCGTGCATGCAACATGTTATTACAACCCAAGGGGTGCCTTGGTAGCCAAGGGTGACGCCACGTTAAGGCCATGGTGGTCCCCGGACCACCCAAGCCTTAAAAAAAAAAAAAATTATATATATATATATATATTATATAATAATTTAAAATTTTTTATTTATCTACCTTTAAAAAAAATTAATGAATACTCTCAGTTTTTTTATGCCAATAAAATTAAATTTTACTCCATAATTTGTT
>JAOXJQ010125332.1:0-16402 GCA_025762765.1 Quercus bicolor | reverse complement strand
AGCTCAATTTCCTAGGACTTAAGACCTGTCCTGTCAGCCCATACCTAGAGTGGTTGGGGGTGGTTGTAAAAGCTGAAGAGCATGACTCTGTCAGGTTCAGAGTATTGAATGGCAGTAATGGTAGCTTTCCCTTTGTCCTTGGTCGTTATACTATCCATCGTCTCCTTTTCTATTGACATAGATATTTTAGATTTTTTCCTAAACTGTTCTTATACCGTTTTTGCCCTTTCTTCCAGGGGGACCTCTGATATGCCGAGGACAGAATCATCCTCGGTTGTGTCTCAAGATTATTTGGACTTTTATTACCCATCCTCGGCTATACCCTTCCTCGGCTCGGGCCTTGGGCCCTAATGTAAAAATGGGTCAGGGCCACAAATTATTGGGCCCCACATTAATAATAGACCAATATTGTAAGTTCATTTTCAAATAGGGATAAATTTGTCTATTTAAATCATTTCCTCTCCTTTCTCTCCTAATTTTTAAAACATCCAAATAAGAGGAATGACTAATTACTCCCTTCCCCCATACTAATTTTAAAAACATCCAAATAAGGTGGAAGATAATCATTCCCCTCTACTTTCCTTCCCACTACTCTCCTCCTTTTTACTCCCCTCTACTCTCTTCTCTCTCTCTTTCTCTAAATTTCCAAACAGGCCATTAGTTTTGGACAAGCTCTAAAGTGTAAATTAAAATTATAATTTATTAAAAAATTAATTAATTACAAAAAGTAAAAGAGAGAAAGAGAAGAAAATTCAAAGTGGTTTGATGCTTTTCCAGTGGGGCACACAAAGAAAGAGGACTTGGTATATTCACATGACATCACTGCCATGCGTACTTGGCCGATCATGCAAATAATACATGCAACAACCATTAACGTGTACTGCAAATATCAAATGACTTTTATTTTTTTTTTAACAATTATTTTATGAGTAATGTTAAGATCAAAATATTTTCATAATAGAGTATAGGTTATGAGTTATTATTGGTTTTAATTTGAGCTTATCATTAATATTAATTTTTTACCCACTAATAACAATTTGACATCTAAGACTTATTTTGAAATTGTTGTGGATATTATTCAATTTATTGTTCAAAAAATTAATCTAGAGTTATAAAAACTATCATAATTTTTATTTGGAATTTTTATTTTTTACCATGATTGATATAACTTGTTTTAATTGATACATAACAAAAATGATGTTAGTGATACATCCATGTAAAAAAGACATTTTAATAACAATTTATAATATTAAATACATAATATTTCCTTTTATTTAGCTAATAATATTTTTTTGGCCGAAATGCAAAACTTATTCTCTAAGTTTTACAATTTTTCATTTCAATCTTCTAAGCTTGGGTTTCGTCATTTCAGTCCTCTAAAATTAATTTTTTCTTAATTAAGTCATCCGTTAACAATTCGTTAGCTACTGCTGTTAAAATTAAAATTAAAAATTATTATTTTTAATTTTAAAAAAACACTAATTTTTTTTTTAAAAAAAAACCTAGAAATTAGATGAAGAAAGGACGTCTTATTTTAGGCGCAACAAAAGATATATCTACTTGCTCAGAAAACGACTGTTGTTTTTTGCTCCACCTAACCAATGTCACCACCGGGAAGGGTAATGTAGAGCTGGCAGCAAATGTCTGTCCCCTTGAGGTTTTTGTGTCTAAATCATACTACTCCAAGCAGTATATATCTAGATGGTTTCAAGTGACTTTCTCAATTCATTTACTAGTAGTAGAGGCGGTATCTTGGGCATCAGATTCATGTAGCAATTTTCTCACGGTGAGGTGGCATCTATGTATCTTTTAGGTATTAGAAGTGAAGATTTGACATTTTATTTCAAGTGGAGCTATTGGGAACGCTGCCAATTTGATTGTTGATTTTCCTCCTACAATCGCTTAGTTAATGATTTGTGCGATATAATGATATGTGATTGTAATTTAAATTTCTTATTTACTCTCAAGTCTCAAGAAAGCTTGCATGTTTTGTAGTTGCCTAGATCTAACTCTTGCTGTGTTAGATCAGACTATTTTCTCTTTCTCTCTTTCCCATTCTTTCTCCCTCTCAGTCTCAGTATCGGACTAGGGATTCAATTTTGTTCTTTCAATTTTTATCTCCAAGGACCAAATACAACGTCGATTAGTCCAATTTCAGTTTTTTTTTTTTTTTTTAATTTAACGATTTCTTAAAATTAGTAAATAAATAATAAATTAAATAATTGATAAAAACAACATCGTTTGGGTAGGATAACGGCTGAAGCTAATGGATTGTTAACGGATGACTTAATTGAGAAAAAATGAAACTTAGAGTATTGAAATGACAAAAATCAAATTTAGAAGATTGAAATGAAAAGTGATGAAATTTAGAAGATGAGTTTTGCATTTTGACCTATTTTTTTAAAGAAATAAAGAGAATGGGAGGATGATATTTTTTAAATGGCCCATTATTTAAATGAAACCACTTTATGTTTAATTTTGTCAGTTTCTTGGATCTTAAAAAATTCTCAAAACTATTCATATTTCAAAAACTTGTCTCAACAGTAAATTTCGAAAATTCTCAGGAATAAAATTCCAAAAGCTTCCCTCAATGCTGTATGCCTATTTTTGTCCCCATCATTTTTGAATATTCCAAGAATATATACACATATAACCGATTTATTAAGAATTTAAGACACCTTCTATTTTGCTAATAATAATGCTTTTATTATTATTATTATTATTATTATTATTATTATTATTATTATTATTATTTTATGATATGTTAAACATTTTGATATGTAGATAGTTGGAGAGAGAGAGGTGGAGATTAGCGGTGGGAGGGAAGGGGGGCATAGCCCCACTTGACTTTCTAAAGTTTTACCCTCCTCCTTTAGTTTAATTAGGAAAATTTTTAGGTATGTGTAGATTTTATTTAATAACCCCCTTTTTATTTTTGTTTATTTAAATTATTGCAAAACTTCCTTCAAAGTAATGTTGCAAAAGTAAAAATGTCTCATTTTTTATTATTTTAATATTCAATATATATATACATATATAAAGTATATGTTTTGAAAAGTACATGAAATAGAAATCTTAAATCTTGTAAGTAAATACTCTTCTTCTACTAAAAAAAGAAACCTCTTATTATTTTTTAGAAATGTTATGTCCATAACATTTTTACAACATTTTTACATCAATCCTAAGTGACAATATGTTATTGGTTCTTATCTAAATACACCACTAACATTATTCTTTTACCCACCACTAACAGTTATAGCACTTCTCGTTCATTTTAAAACATTTTTCATTAGAAAAAAATATGTTGTTATTTTTATGGTTAAAAGTTTAGGACATGTACTTCTAACTTGTAATATCCATAAACAAAAATATAATAATAATAATTCACTATTATTATGTTTATCTTCTATTATATTATATTGTACGTTTTAAGGCATAAAAAATTGACATTTAATATTTAATCTATTGGAAATTAACTGATTTGCAAACATTTCATGTTTTCTAGAAACTATTATTATAGTCTAACGTGTAATCTTTAATTTATTTAACAAAAAAAATATGGATTAAATTTTAAAGAAAATTAACTATGATTAATATACTTTGGGAAGTCATTACACTTGACTTAATGAAAGAAAATATTTTGTCTTAAATTATATGTAACTGTCTAATTGACTCAATTAATGAAATTTTTTTATATACACAAGAACATAATGTATAGAATAAATTATGTTAAATATATGGGTTAAGAATAAATTATACACAAACTTTGTGTTTACTATTTTGTAGTTTTAAAAATTATAGATATTTTTAGGCTAAGCTCTTAGAAAAAAATTTATGACTTTGCATGAGGTGAGATTTGAACCAGAAATATGTAAATACTATATAATATGCTATTACTATTGACCTATTACTTGAGACCTCAAGTATGTTACACTTCGACCAACATAAATGCTCTTTTTTTTCTTTAGTTTTTTTTCTTTTTTTTGTAAGTTATGCTTGATATAAACAAAGGGAGCGAAAAGGTGGGATACATTCCAAGATTTTACCAATAAAATACATATTATATGAATATTCCACTCTAAATAATTACACAATATATAACAATAAACCAAAACAAAAATATCTCAAAGGTTAAATAACACTAGCAAAAGGTAGCTGCAAATCAATGCAAAATTTTACTGTCTAAGCAAGTTACCTTCACACAAAGACATACAAACATATGATAAAAGCTCTTACTCCCTCTTCATGTCTGAACTTTTCCTTTGGTTACTTATATATATTGTTTGTTTGTTTAGACCCCTGAACACTCTGATTGTTTAATCTAATATATTAGCCAAGTAGTTACTTAGGTTAATTATTCAAATCTAGGTTAAACAATAATAAATCATATCATGCAAAACAGCAGAAAATAAAAAACACCACGATATGATGACCTAAGAAAATCAATGAAACCAATAGTTTCAAAGTAAAAACCTAGGGAGGATTCGACCTAACTTTTCTCAAGGTAAAAAAAAAAAAACCACTATAGAGAATCGAAATTTTTACAATCAGATTTAACCCTAAATCTATTGCTACCTCCAATAGTAATTTATTGACACAATCACGTGCAAGCTCTTAATCCACGACCTCCTTCTCTCTTGGATTTTGCAGTACACAAGCACCCACGCTTGTGACTTTGAGATCCCACTCAAAGGTTTAGCAACACAAACTCTCCAATTTGTGACTCCAACACCACTCTTGAAGGTTTAGATTATCAGCAGTTGTTGATCTTGTTGCAGCAACTTCAAATCTACTGGATCTAATGATATGAGAATGATTTCCGGTAGTGACTTTGAAAGAAGAAGATACAATACCTTTTAGATCTCACAAGAACACCTCCAAAGTCTCTCCAAAACGTGCCTTAGGGTTTCCTTTAAATAATATGTGAAACAGATCTGAAACCGTAATCAATTAATGGGCTTAATGAGCAGTTGGGCTTAATTAAAATTCTGCAGACCCGTGTTTCGATTGATTGAGTTTGTCTTTCGATTGGTCGAACCTGGCATGTTTCTAAATTCTTATTTCTGCAGCTTGAATGTTCTTGTATTTTGACTTGTAACACTTTGAGTATTGTCTAATCAAACCTACAGACTTAGGAATCTATATCTAGACAATTTTGTGCTCACAATTTGCTAATTGTTCCAAGATTTTAGAACCTAACAATCTTCCTCTTTGGCAATCCATGACAAAACTTACATATAATATGAAATGCTCAAATACAGGAATAGCCCTATTACAATAATATGCCCAATTACATCAAAAATCCCAATCTAAGGCTTCAAACCTAAAAGTTGCTAGAAGAGGCAAAAGATCTTGATCAGATTGTACCTGTCTTTCCTAAAACACTCACAAGAGCACATCAACACGTGTGGAAGTAAAGATATGTAAACAAAAAATAACAGATATGCAAACTAACTCTCCCCCTAAGTTTGATACATCAAAAACTTTTTATTTTCTCCCCCTTCCAAAAACAATTATAAACCTTTTCCAAATTTCATCTATTTTTCCCCCTTTTTGTCACGCATTGCCAAAGACAACCCAATCAAAAGGTAGACAGTAAATAACAAGAGAAAATAGAGAATCAAGAAAGCAACTCCCCCTATGAATAACATAGGTTTTAAAAACAACTTTCTCCCCCTGTAAAAATAGGACAAACAAAACAAGTTTTGGAAAAACAGTTTTGAGGAAAATTTAGGAGGTGGGTTAAACTAAAAAGATACGAACCAAAATTAAAAAATAAGCTGAGGATACACATGAATACAAATATTATCTTTTTCAATATATGCAAACTTGACACTATGTGACCCATAAACAGATGCATGCAAACATTCTAGGTACAATCAGTCAAGACTATATAATATAGATCTCAATGATATAAAAATTCAGCATGTAATGTTTTCATGTGTCAAGGTATTTTGAACTCAAATCAACCTCATGACTAGAGAAAATATTTCCACATTTAATATCCATCATATCTCAAAAAAAAAAAAAAATCTACAATTCACACATAAAAAATAGCATATACTAAAATGTATAGAACTCAAAAATTAATCAATCAATTTTTAAATCAAGTTGAGCACCCAATTTAGCAAAGTGTATGCATGTTGTATGTGAAAACAATGAGAGATACAACTGCAAAAATGGAAGATGGATAAAGAAAACAATGGAATGTATGTGAATCCTATCACAAATGATGCATGAAAAGACTGATCAGTCAAGAAACTAAAAACTGAAAATTTTCTTATTTCAATCGATCGAACATCAATCGAGTATCGATCAAGAGAGGCAGAGAGTTTTGAACACAAAAACTCACAAGTTCAATTGGTCGGGAGGAATTGAGCCAAGAATCGAAAATATTTTTAAATAGGTTCAACTTATCAAAAGGAATCAAAGGAGGAATTGAAAAAGGCTGAGACTTTTAGCCTTATAAATTGAATTTTCGATTGATCGAGAAACAGATTCAATCGATTGAGACTTGAAAAACCAGAAAATTTTTGTACACTTGGAAATTTTCTGCAAAATCAATTTTAAAACAAATTTTATGATATGAAATGCATGTCAATGACTCCAAATGTTTTCAAAAACATTTTCTCTTCAACCAAATCAATTTTTATCAAGATTCAAAAATTCTCTCCTCATAAAAATTTTTGAGGAGAGAATTTTGAGAGAAATTGATATTCTCTCCTCATGGATTGCTTTTGCATTGAATAGTGCCCAACTTAGCTATAGAGGGTATACAAACAAAAAATATCAATTTCATAATTAACCCATAAGTACATGTACAATCTAGTACATACTCATACAAAATCAGAAATAGCTTATGCACTCAGTTATGCAACACATATTTTCTATGTTTTTCCACAATATCAAACATGTTCTAAATCAAGAGAGAGATATCATAATTCATGTAATCCTCAAGAAAAATAAAACAAGGCCCAAAATAAAATATTTTTGTCTTTTTGAAATTCTTCAATGTTTTTGGATTTTTTTTTTTTTTTAATAATCAACACCAACTAAAAATAAAACAGCCAAAAACAGAAAGTAAACATGTTCATAAATAATTGAAAGAATAAAATCAAGGACAAGTAAACAACACTGACCTTAGCACATCTTTTTTCACCCATATAGCACGTATCTCTGGCTTTGTAGGTAAAAAACCATGAGGAGCAGAGTGTTTTTGAGGGATTACACTATTCTTCTGAGAGAGACTGAAATCCTGCAATTTCCTTTCGCAAGCCAATAAGCTTAAATTTTTTAAAAGCATATGAAAAAATTTATTTGGACTTATGGCAGAAGAAATATCATCACATATCCTAGATTGAAATACAGAATGTTTAAATTTCAATTTATGAAAGTTAAGATAAACGTGATCGGAGACACCACAAAAGTGACAAACATGAACAAATTTATGAACACCAGTATTCCTAATAGCAGATCTAGTATCAGATTTTGGTTTTTGCCTCAACAAAAAATAATTTGGTCTAATGTGACCAACAACACCCACAAAGGTAACAGGTAGGCACAAAAACAAATTTCTTATGCTTTCTAATAGTAGGTTTATACTATAGTTTAGAAACTTCAACGTCTATATCAGAACTTTTATTTTTGTTTAACCTAGCAAAATAAGCCTTTTTCTTTATGATTCCTCTTGAAAGGAGGAATATAAACATTGTCTTTACGGTTAAAAGGAACAGAAACAGAAGTAGATCTGTTATCAACAGCAAGTTTGGTATTAGATAAATTTTCAAGTTTAGCTTCAAACTCAGCAAACTTTTATTTCAAACTTTTCATCTTTTCATCTTGAGAGGAAAATTGATTTCTCAAAAATTCATTCCTTTTATTGGATTCATCTAATCTCACAATCAATTTCTCTTTTTCAAGATTACCCAATTTTAACTCTTCCTTGAATTTCTTAGTAATTTCAAAGATTTAAATAATTTCTTACAAAGAGTTTCACAAGCGTCAATAAGATCAACAAAAACAATAGTGTCCTTTATTTTCAAATCATCACAAATATGAGAAGACAGACACTTAAAATTATCTACGATAGCAGGGACCAATGATTTCACTCAGGACGTTAATCCAATCAAAGTGAACTCGCTCTAATACCACTTGTTTGTTTGTTTAGATCCCTGAACACTCAGATTGTTTAACCTAATATATTAGCCAAGTAGTTACTTAGGTTAATTATTCAGATCTAGGTTAAACAATAATAAATCATATCATACAAAACAGAGGAAAATAAAGAACATCACGATATGATGACCCGGAAAAACCAATGAAACCAACAGTTTCAAGGTAAAAACTTGGGGAGGATTTGACCTAACTATTCTCAAGGTAAAACAAATCCACTATAAAGAATCAAAATTTTAACAATCAAATTTAACCCAGTAGTAACTTATTGACATGACCACGTGCAAGTTCTGAATCCACAAACTCCTTCTTTCTTGGATTTGCAGCACACAAGCACCCACGCTTGTAACTTTGAGATCCCACTGAAAGGTTTAGCAATACAAACTCTCCAGTTTGTGACTCCAATACCACCCTTGAAGGTTTAGATCATTAACAGTTGTTGATCTTGTTGCAGCAACTTCAGATCTACCGAATCTAATGATATGAGAATGATTTCTAGTAGTGACTTTGAAAGAGGAAGGCAAAATACCTTTTAGATCTCACAAAACGTGCCCTAGGGTTTACTTTAAATACTATGTGAAATAGATTTGAACTAATCACTTAATGGGCTTAATGAGTAGTTGGACATAATTAAAATTCTACAGACTTGTGTTTCGATCGGTCGAACCAAGCATGTTTTTGAATTCTTCTTTCTACAGCTTGAATGTTCTTGTATTTTGATTTGTAACACTTTGAGCATTGTCTAATCAAACCTATAGAGTTAGGAATCTATATCTAGATAAATTTATGCTCATGGTTTGCCAATTGTTCTAAACTTTTAGAACTTAACATATATGTTCGTAGAACCATATTAATGCATTACCTTTGAAAAAAATGGATTAGTTAAAGAAAGATCAAGGAGATAAGGAGATAAGGAATAAGTTGAATTGAAAGCAACTTGCTCAGCATAGCTGAGCTCTTCATGAGGCCTTGCTTCTTCTTGACCAATGCCCATAAGATCCAGATAATATAGGTAATGGGTATTGATGTTGTTCATGAACTCTTTATCACCTTGACTGCAAACAAGATCTCCATAAAGCACATTTATGGTAGCTCCAAAACCAGAAACTTGCTTGGCAGGAGAGTCACCCTTGGTGGGTTTCCAGTGGCTAGTAAAGACATTATGTGCTGAAGGTTGATGCTCCATAATTGGTGTCATCCACCCCCAAATTGCAACTTGGAAGCTAAGGGTAGCATTTTGTTCAATGTATTCTGAATGGTTCAAAAAATCCACTTTTAGATCTTTATTGACTTCTTCATAATTGTAGTTCCTATTGAAAGCATCAATATAGAAAGTTGTTTGGATTGTGGCATGCAACAATATTGTAGGTTGCATCAATAATAAAATCTTCTCAAGCAGGAAACAAAGGATGCAGACAAGTCTTAGGGTAGTAGAAAAAGTAGGTTGCACCTATTTTTTAAAAGAATCAGTTGCTTGGATTTCTTTTGAAGAATGCATAACTTATGTACTTGTATTTGAATTATGCTAGAAAAGGAATTCATTTTGATGTTTTGTTAACAACTAAACATAAAACTTTTGTAGAAGTTTTAACTTAGGATAAAATTGAACAATATAAGATGAGAAAATAATTGAAATGCATAAATATAAAGAATGTAAGATTATTATTAGCGTGATAGAAAAGATACATACAAATAGATAGACAAAGCACCTTAGCCATAGTATAAAACTCTAGAAGCACATGGATAAATGTTTTTGTCGTGCTCATCATAATAATTTTTTGAGTTGGAATTCATTTCCTTCTTATAGCATAAACCCCATTCTAATGGTTCCTTACTAGCCACTTTATTTCCACCTGAAAATAAATCATCTAGTTTTACTTTGTATGGCAAGTGAGCGAGCAAAGGGTCATTGAGCATAGCTCATTTATGAATTTAATGGCGTAAATGCACTTTTAGTCCTTACATTTTAGCTTTTTTCCATTTTAGCTCCTACATTTTAATTTTACCACTTTTAGTCCCTAAATCAATTAATGCGTTCCATTTTGGTCCTTTTTGTTAGCTCATCAACGAAAATTGCTTAGGTGGCAAACTCATGCTGACATGGCCAATTAAAAAATAATAAAAATTTTAATTAGCATTTAAAAAAATGTCATGTTAGCTTCTAAAAAAAAATTATTAATCAATTTTAACGAAATTAAAAAAGAAAAAACAAAATTAAAAACAATAAAATACATCAATTTAGATCTAATTCATTTTTGAACAAGAACACACAAGAACACAATAACAGATTTAAACATCAACACAAGAACATAAAGCACAAACCTAGAACCAAACACAAAAAACACAAACTCAAATTTAAACATTAACACAAGATCACAAATACAAAGAACACAATAACAAACATAAACCAATTAAAAAGAGTAATTAAATTTTTTTCTTTTTTTTCTTTTCATTATTTTTGGAAGAACAAAGTAACATGTTCTTTATGTTCTTTGGGAAAGAACATGAAGGATGCCCAGAAAATTAAAATAATCAATATTTTCTTTTCTTTTATTAGATTTTCTCAGCAAATAAACATGCAAAAATTCATTCAAAATCCCTTTCCTCCATCGAATCCTCCAACAAATCAAACCCATAAACCCAGAAAAATAATAAGATCTACATGAAAAAAGAAACCAGAAATTTAAAATAAATACAGCAGTAACTCGAAACCCAGCCCAACATTGTTGTGCTCAGCGTTTTTGGTTAATCGCCTCATCGAAACCCAGAAAATACCTTACAATCCGAAGCCTAAACCGACAACAAACCCAACCAATGATCACCGATCTGACCAACCAACTAATTACTCCTGCAATCTGAAACCCACATGAACAGATCAGACCACCAGTCACCACCACTGTCACCGATTTGGGGACGACGGTGGCGACGATGGAAGGTGGGAAGCTAACGATAGTGACGAACACCAAAGGGCAGAGAACAACGCCATCTGTGGTGGCATATGCAAAAAATGGTGATATGTTGGTGGGTCAGATTGCGAAACAAAAGGCCGTTATGAACCCTGAGAACACGTTCTTTTCGGTGAAGAGGTTTATCGGGAGGAAGATGACAGAGGTGGATGAGGAGAGCAAGCAGGTTTCGTATAGAGTTGTGAGAGATGAGAATGGAAATGTGAAGTTGGATTGTCTGGCGATTGGGAAGCAGTTTGCGGCTAAGGAGATTTCTGCTCAAGTATGAGGGAATTGGGGTTATGGGTTTTGTTTTGTTTTGCGTTTTTGGTAATGGGTTTTTGTCAAAGTTTTTTTTTTTTTGTTTTGGAATTTTAATTACTCTTTTTAATTGGTTTATGTTTGTTATTGTGTTCTTTGTGTTTGTGATCTTGTGTTAATGTTTAAATTTGAGTTTGTGTTTTTTGTGTTTGGTTCTAGTTTGTACTTTATGTACTTGTGTTGATGTTTAAATCTGTGATTGTGTTCTTATTCAAAAATGAATTAGATCTGAATTGATGTATTTTATTGTTTTTAATTTTCTTTTTTCTTTTTTAATTTCATTAAAATTGATTCATAATTATTTTCTTTTTTAGTTAGAAGCTGACATGACATTTTTTTTAATGCTAATTAAAATTTTTTATTATTTTTTAATTGGCTATGTCAGCATCAGTTTGCCAACTAAGCAATTTCCGTTGGTGGGCTAACGGAAAAGACCAAAATGGAATGCGTTAATTGATTTAGGGACTAAAAGTGGTAAAATTAAAATATAGGGACTAAAATAGAAAAAATCCAAAATGTAGGGACTAAAAGTGCATTTACACCAAATTTAATTATGCAACCATTTCCTCATTACGTCAAGCTCCAAGAATCATTTTGTTCCAACTTCCAACTTAAATGTTTTTACGAGAAATGAATCTTCTTAAACTACTCCACTGATCAGTATATTCACTTACAACCAAAACAGTTGTACATATATTTTGAGAAATCATCAATAAAAGTGATAATATATCTATTTCCTCCATGAGTTAAAATTCCCTCAAATTCACATAAAATCAGAGTGAATTAACTCAAGCAATTTGGTATTTTTTACAACACTTTTATGAGGCTTTTTTTGTAATCTTAGCTTGACTACAAGTTTCACAATTTTCAAAATTTTTTGACAATTTTGGAATTAATCCTAAACTATTCATGATTCCTACATATCTACTATTTATATGACACAGACAAGCATGCCAAAAATTAATAGAAGAAAACATATAAACTGAACTGGTAGATGCTTTATTATTCTCAACTTTTAATTTAAACATTTCATCATAAGCATAATCCTTGCCCACAAATAATCCCTTTTTAGTGATTACATAATTATTAGATTCCATAGTCTGCTTAAAGCCAGCCTTGTTAAGCAAAAAGCTTGACATCAAATTCTTCCTCACGGATGGAGTTTAAAGCACATCTTTCAATGTTAGCACATGTCTAGAAGTGAATTTCAAATCAACTTCACCACTCCCAAGAACCTTGGTATTGCTAGAATTACCAAGCATAATTGTTTTTTTCTTCTTCAAAGGGAGTGTACAACTTGAACCAATCTTTGTCATAACAGACATGCCTATTAGCACCAAAGTCTGCCCACCACCCTTCAACATATTGCATCATATTAATGTCTGTAATCATAGCCACTAAAGGCTCTTCGGTTACGTTAGCCTACGGAACAGATTCACATTTCTGAAATTTTCAAAATCGAGCAATATGCCCACTCTTGCCCCACACAAAACAAGATCTATTAAATTGATCTTGTGAAGGGGCTCCTTGGTTCTTATTGTTATGTTTATTTGGGTTTTCCCTTCCTTGAGGTCTATTATTATTTTTGAAAACTCTTTTTTTAGGCTTCAATTGACAATTTCTAGGAAAATGATTTTTGGGCATATTATTATTGGCAGAAATAAGGTTTAACTTTGTGGTGGAATTACCATTACCCTCTTCTATCATGAGTGCATCTTGTCCTCTAGTCTCCTCCTTCACACGGATGTGTGTGATCAAATTTTCCAAGGATGTCTCCTTTTGCTTGTGCCTCAAAGTCTTTTGAAACTCCCTCCAAGATTGTGGTAGCTTATCAACTATGCTAGCTACCACCAGATTATCTCCAATCTTTATGCCTTCAGATCTCAATTCTACCATGATCATTTGGAAGTCTTGTGCTTGATCCACCACCGATTTTCCATCCACCATTTTGTAATAGAAAAATATACTAGTAGCATACTTCTTTGCACCAGCCTCGTCGGTATGATACTTGCTTTGTAAAACTTTCCATATTTTCTTAGCATAATTATAAGTTGTATCATAATAATCATAGAAATGATCGGCAAGGCAATTCAAAAGATAAGAGTGACAATTGTATTCATCTTTTGTATACTTATCTATTTTTTCTTGATGGAGATGAAATTCTTCCTCACTCATCTCATCGGTAGAAACCTTTAAAGGATTCTTATCAGTGAGGATGTAGGCAACTTTGAGAAGACTTAAATAGAAGAGGACCTTTCCTTTCTACCTCTTGAAGTGGTCTCCATTAAAGCAAAAAGGGCTTGTTAAGATCTCCAACAATCTCATTTGGTATCTCTTGTGTAGGCTCCATGTTTTGGATGTCCTTAAAATTGTTGGTGCAAACACAATAATAATGGAAATAACACAAAGAGAAACTGAATAATACTTCTAAATATTATTAATTTGAAGATAAGAAATACACAACACTATTTGGACTGAAGTATGACACTCGCTCTCTTTAAGGAGATTCAAGCTCTTAGTTAGCTAAACTTTGTAACCGGTGCAGACCTTTTCTAACTTGTCTCTCCCAGGATACAACAGTTCAACAAATGTTATACGGCTAGAACAACCTCTGATGTAGTGGTCAGGCCATTTACTCACCAATAGATATGGCAATTATTTTGAATGGGCTGTCAAGTAGGAGGATTCAAGAGGCTGATTCATTTCCATTTTTGACACCTCCTCCCTACACCTCCCTCTTGTGCACATATCTAACCTAATATTTGAATCAACACATATTAGCCCATTAATCACCACAATTAAAAAGAATAAATAATCTCTCTCATTTTTAATGTGAGATTAAACATTTTCACTAACTCCTTATCTTACATATTAACTCTTACATCTTTACATTTATATTGTCATATTAATTAATTTTAATTAATTAATATTAAAATGCTCCAACAATACATATTACACAAACATAGAGAAGTTCATAGACAGCCCACTCTAAAAAACTAGACAATAACAAGAAATCAAAACAAAAATATCTTAAAAGTTAATAACACTAACAAAAGGCAGTTGCAAATCAAAACATACTTTTATTGTCCAAGTTTAGCTTCACACAAAAACATACAGGAAAATTATAAAAGATCTTACTCGCCCTTCATTATTGAACCTTCCTTTGGCTACTTAATATGCTCGTAGAACCATATTAATGCACTACCTTAGAAAGGAATTAGTTACAGAAAGCTCAAGGAGACAACGAAGAGGATGGATTGAAAGCAATTTGTTCAGCACAACCGACCACTTCATAAGGCCCTGCTTCTTCTCGGCCAACACCCATAAGATCAAGGTAATATAGGTAATGGGATATGATGTTGTTCATGGACTCATTTTCACCTTGACCACAAATAAGATCTTTGTAAAGCACATTCATAGTAGCACCAAAACCAGAAACACGCTTGGCCAAATAGTCATTCTTGGTGGGTTTCCAGAGGCCAATAAAGGCATCGTGTGCTGAAGGTTGATGCTCCATAATTGGTGTCATTCATCTCCAAATTGCAACTTGGAAGGCTAGGGTAGCATTTTGTTCAATATATTCTGGATAGTTCAACAAATCCACCTTCAGATCTTTACCAGCTTCTCCATAATTGTAGTTCCTATTGAAAGCAACCGTAAAGAAAGTTGATTGGATTGTGGTATGCAACAATGAATTGATCAACAAAAAAATCTTCTCAAGTAGGAAACAAAAGACATATACAACTCTTAGGGTAGTAGAAAAAGTGGGTTGCACTTTTTTATATATTTAAGAATCAATTACTTAGATTTCGTTTGGAGAATGCATAACTTACGTACTCATATTTAGATTATGCTAGAAACGGAACTCATTTTGATGTTTTGTTAACATCTAAACATAAAATTTCTGTCGAAGTTTTGACATAGGATAAAATTGAGCAATATAAGATGAGAAAATAATTAAAACACAAATAAAAGAATGTACAATTATTGCTAGATTTATAGAAAAGATAGATACCAATAGATAGGGAGAGCACCTCGATCATAGTATGCAACTCCAGGAGCACATGGATAAGTATTTTTGTAGTGCTCATCACAATAATTGTATGAGTTGGAATTCATATCCTTATTATAACATAAACCGGACAAAATGGGCAAATGCCCTTTTCTCCCAAACTAAACAACATTTTGCCCTCTTTTCCAAACTAATTAGGGAAATGTCCCTCTTTTATAACTCGATTTGAGATAAATCGAGTTTTAAAAAAAAAATTTCTAGAGCCCTATAGCGACATTGTTAAAGACCTATAGTGACGTTTTAAGGACCTATAGTAACGTTTTATAACTCGACCTCCATGATATCGAGTTATAGGCAATTTTTTTTTTAATTTTTTTTACCTATAACTCGATTTCATAGAGGTCAAGTTACAAAACGCCACTATAGGTCCTGAAAACGTCACTATAGGCTTCTTAAAAACACCGCTATAGGATCTAACTCGATTTATGACAAATTGAGTTTCAAATGAGGAGTATTTCCCTAATTAGTTTGGAAAATGGGGTAAAGAGTTGCTATTTTTGCCCGAAAAGGGCATTTGTCAATTTTTTCCAACATACACCCCATGATAATGGTTCCTTGGTAGCCACTTTATATCC
Source organism: Quercus bicolor (assembly GCA_025762765.1). Lineage (NCBI taxonomy): Eukaryota > Viridiplantae > Streptophyta > Magnoliopsida > Fagales > Fagaceae > Quercus > Quercus bicolor. Next base: position 317 of record JAOXJQ010125332.1, on the reverse strand, counting down.
ACCTGAAAAAATATCATTCACTTTTACTTTGTATAGAGAGTGAGTGCGTGAGCAAAAGGGGACAAAATGGGCTTCTGCCCTTTTCAGGAAAATTAATTAGCCTTTTGCTTTTCTTCCCAAACTAAATTGGGAAACGCCCCTCTTTTGAAACTCGACTTTCTCAAAATCGAGTTTAAAAAAAAAAACAATTCTGGAGTCCTATAGTGACGTTTTTAAGAACCTATAGTGACGTTTTAAGAACCTATAGTGACGTTTTAAGAACCTATAGTGACGTTTTGTAACTTGATATCCATGAAATCGAGTTATAGGCAATAAAA
>JAOXJQ010125298.1:0-16421 GCA_025762765.1 Quercus bicolor | reverse complement strand
CAATCGAGCTAAGTGACGCTACTTAATCAAAGAAACTAAAAACCTTACTTTCTGTTTGGTAGCTAAGAAAAGGGATGGAGATTAAAGAACAATAAAAAAGGGATCTTTACTACATAACTAATAAAAAATTAGATGCTGAACCTTACTAAAGCTAAAAAGCCATAAGATTTTTAAAATCTCAATATTTTTGGTCCCAAAATTATTCTCAGCTAACAAAATAAAGCAGCATGGGACACAAAATCCCCAATCAAATAAAATTTTAGGGTTAAGAAAATAAATTTAAATACCCCCATTGAACGGTGAGAGACTCGTAATCCCAGTACTCTTTGGGGCGAACGACATTGATATCGGCGTAAACCCGGGCTTTCGACATGGGTCGGCGATTCGAACCGGAGATCTCGATGAGTTTTGTGGTATTGGAGGTGAGGATGATGATGTGGCTGTGGCTGTGGCTGTGAGGAAGGAGTTGGGAGTGAGGGGTGCGCAGGATAGGAGGGTGCGCGACCGGCGCACGGAAGGCAAGGAGGGCGCACAGTAATAGCAGGAGGCGAGAAAGGAGGAGCAGTAGTGCTGGATTGTTGGTGTTGGGGTGCTGCAGCGTATCTAGCATGTGACACTACACCACTCCATTTACTTACCACGTCGCGCAATAAGCTGCGTTCTTTTTAGGTGCGAGTCTGGGTTTGTTTGGTTTTGTTAATAGTAAGGGTAAAAAGTTGCAAATTACCCCTAAAGTTGGAAAAAATACATCATGTTTTGTGTTTTGATTGTATGGTTCCTCCTTCTCACAGCTGCTGGATTTCACGGTGGCTCCCACCAGCTGTGAGTAGCATACACTCAAAATAGAATAAACTAAGTGTTTAAAATCTAAATTTTAAAATTTAAGTGTTTAAATGTTACACTTTGACGTTTCATAATTTAAATTTTATCCCATAAAATTTGGAAGTGTTTAGATTTTATATTTCAAATTTTGAAATTTTAAGGTGTAAAATCAAAATACTCCTAAAATTTATGGGATAAAATTCAAATTCTGAAACATTAAAGTGTAAAATCTAAACATTTCCAAACTTCATGAGGTAAAATATAAATTTTGAAATTTTAAATCATAAAATTCAAATTGCCTAAACTTTATAGATATAATTGCAATTTACCCAAAGAGTAGATAGGGTTAAGTAATAACAATATTTATCCGGGGTTGGGAATTCTTGGGGTATGGTGTTTGGTTCTAATGAGATTGAGAATCGGATGGCATGGCAATTGGTTATTGGTTCAAAGAGTAGCTTTAGATACTCCAGATTGAAGGCAGGTCACTATGAATATTCTTTTCACCACTCTCTTTCTTTCTTTCACTTAAGTCTTTAGCTGCTTTCAATTAAAAATAGTAGGCTAGTAGATAATTTTGTTTGGGCAAGCACTGAAAAGGGAAGACCCTAAGATATCGGTATTATTTTCATAACCATTTTGGATAATATTTATTTTACCCCGTCAAAATGGGAACTTTTTTTATTTTGAGAAGAAAAATTCCCAGTCAAAAGTCTTTCGGTCAATGAAGTCATTCAGGTAGTGGATGGAACCATGGAAGAGTAGCGTTAAGCACCTTAAATAAATTTCAAACAGGTCTGACTAATACCATTAGTTACTTCTTCTTCTTCTTTTTATTTATTTATTTTTTTTAAGGTACCTTTAGAGTTTGAAAAATGCCACTGCTTCATTGCAACGATAGTTTTGGACGTTTCTAAAAAAAATAAAAAAAAATTATGGACTGTTTGATTAAGAAAAAATCTAAAAAGATTACATTTTACCCCCCTAAATTATACTCTATAATACACTTTGCAACTCTAAATTTTTCAAATTCACTTTTTACACCCTAAACTATAATCTTTGTTACACTTTGCACTCTAATATTAAGTTTTATGTTAACTTGGACGGAAATTCAAAGTCTAGGATGTAAAATATAATCAAGAGTATCGTTTAGAGTGATAAAAAATAATTCTCTTTTATTTTTAAGGGATTAAGAAGAATAGCAATTAAGTCTTTTTATATAATGCCATATTTTTTCATCCAAGTTAATAACAAACTTGATGTCGAGGTGCAAAGTGTAACAAAGATCATAGTTTAGGGTGTAAAAAAGGTATTCAAAAAGTTTAAATGGTGTTTGGTTAAAGAAAAAAAGTAGGTGTATTATGTATTGATTTTCAATTTTTTTGTGACACCCACTATTGAAATACTTGTTTGGTTTAAGGATTTGTATTCAGTTTTCAGATTCAGTATCCTAAAATTTGGATTTCAATCCATAAAATGAAAATACATTTGGTACAAAGTGTAATTGATGGTATTATTTAGAGTGGTAAAATGTAATTTTCCAAAAAAAAAAAAAAAAAAATCATAGGTTAACTTCATTTGTAAGTTAGAATGCAGAGGAACCTTTTGACTTGATGCATTGGTTTATCAACAGCTTCACAGCCAGAAAAATTCCATTTCCCATAAGAAACAATCCTGGAAGTTCAATGAATGAAACCTTATCAACTAACATTATCAAAAAACTATAATTATATCACCCCGTTGAGATATATTCGAACTGGATCTTCTACAAAGTTGGTGGCAAGTCTATCTCTAATTTGTAAATAGGGTAAAGGCTGAAGAGAATTATAAAATTACTTTCACCCTTATGTTACATTGGATTCATACTACAGCTTTAGGTTGGATTTGCTCAAAATCAAATACCTCAAACATGAGGCGTCTTACATCAGGCTTCCCATAAACAGCATATGAAAGCCCATGAAGGGATTGTTGTACTGCAGTTGTAGCTGGATTCCTCATTTTTCGATTGTGTTCGTATTTCTCTTGAACCTCTTCAGCGTAGATGACAAAGCGATGGAGATGCTTGTCCCTCAAATATCTCCCGCAGAACTTGTTCATAAGAGTACGCCGGTGCCTCTCCTGTAGCCATAATCCAGGAGCATCTAAATGCTTCATCAACAGCCTCTCAGCCATCACAAGATCCTAAAGAAAGCAAAAACAGACAGTTATCAAAATGTCTGATTTCCACACTAAGGGGAAATCAAAATTTGGATTGTGCTTTTAAATTGAGAAATAATGCATTTGTCTCTATCAAGAGGCCAGAGAACAGCTGCACCAATGCAGTAAAATTTTATTACCTGGATCTTTTGCCCAAGATATTCTAGGCGCTCATAGCAAAAGCGAGGATGCTCAAACTTGTGTTTTGATGGATGAAGAAAACAAAGCTGTTTTTCAGAGAGAAATTAAATGACACGTCAAGAGACAAGGGCTAGGCAAAATTTCACATATATCAGACAATTAATAAATATACATTTTATATAAGGATGTATATGAAAATTAAATGAAGGAGACTTCAAAACTGTATATATCAAAAGATACCAAGTAGCAATTCCAATTCATAAACAAATCTTGATGATTTGGGGTTAATGGTGTCTGGGAGCAGGTCGGTTAACTAAATGCTGCACCAAGTGTACCCTAGTGGACTTTACATGTGTAATAAAAAGTTTGGTAATAATCATAAAAGAAGAAAACCAACATATAAGACACCAATCAAGTCAATTTCATCTACGAGCATGCTGGCTTACAAAATACTTTTTTCTTAATATGTGAATTTTGATCCTAAGAAGAGGGATAAGGGGAGATTCAAACTAATGACCTCCAGTTCATGAGATATGATCCCTATCCAATTGTGCTACCCCTTAGAGTTTACATAATTTTCTTTTCTAACTTTTCTTGATACTACAACATATGCTACAATCAATAGGTGATAACAATACGTGGTTTTGAGGAGGAAAAGGAAAAGTAGAATGATAGGCAGCAAAAGAACTACCTGTAGCCCAAGTCCAAGTTCAATGTTCCTTGCTTTAGTAATGTCTGGGATTCTATCTTCCATTCTTAAGGGGTATCCCAATGCTCGCATGACTTGAGGTCTGCTCTCATAATCCCATATATTGCCTCTGAACCGATGCATGCCCGGTGGAACGCAAGCCCTGAAGAGCCTTGGGTGTGCAAAAAGAGCATCTTCTGGAGGCTGTGAAGGGGTGGGAAAAAAATTACTAGTGGACTCCTTCCAACAATGATAAGATTAAAATTTCCGCTATCCATTGAAATTCTGCAAGCAAATACTACCTAGACAGTCACTTTAATTTCTGATCTCAAGAATTAGCCTGCAAAATTACTTTCCTTTTACATTTTGATAATTCAATGGTTGGGGGTGAGGGGATTTGAACTTGGACATCACTGTGGGAAATACCAAGAGGTACCAGTTGGGCTACTAGACTCTCAAAAAATTACTTCCCTTTTACTATCCAAAAAACAATGTCCCCCACACATCCAAATCAAGAAACTTGTCCAGTCTAAAACAGCTAGTCCCAAATTTAAATCTGTCAAGCTTGTCAGGCGTGGGTGTGCTAAGTGTGTCACTGAGCACAAAACTAGATTCTTGTGTTTACTATTTAATGGAGAAATATCATAAACAAATCACAGAAAAGCAAATTAGAGCTTGCCTTATAAGCTGCAACCTCTTGCCAACTGAGCTTTTTGCCTTCAAATTCAACAGAGACATAATCTACATCTTCAAGTTGTCTTCGTTCTCTTGGTTGGCAGTCCTCAGCTTCTGGGTCCATGCCAAATACTTCAAAAAGAACACGATATACTTCTGGCATACCAAAACACAAATAAATTGCCCCAAACAAAGCCCAGAAGACAGACCTGCTCGTAACATAAAAAATTTAGAACTCAAACGTGTTTTGCTCATCAATTATGATTTTCTTAACTTATCGACAAAAAAAAGAGTGTCCTGCCTGTTAGTTACGAATTCTCATGACACTAAGCATATCCATTACACTAAATAATTTTACAATAGAAATTAGCAAAGTTATAATTGATGCAGTTATGATCCAGTGCAGGAAGGTAAGATTTTCCTCAGATGGGTTTGTACAATTTTTTTAATTGGTTAGCACTGAAGATCCTGACTATTGATAATCTTCACAAGAAGCATGTATTGATAATAGATTGGTGTTGTATTTGTAAAAGAGGTGCTATAGATCATCTACTACTTCACAGCTCCTTGGCAACAGATATTTGGTCTTTTTTCTTTACATTGTTTGGGATAGTTTGGGTGATGGCAAAATCAGTGCTCATGGAGTGTTGACGAGGACTCCTTCATCGCCATAGAGCTGCTAAGGCTTGGCAAGCCATGCCGTTATGTGTTGTGGAATTTGTGGAGTGAAAGAAACAAGAGGGTCTTTGATGGACTTCAACATCCTAATTTTGTAATCAAAGATTCTATATTACAATTACCTATCAAAAAAAAAAAGATTCTATATTGCAATCCTTGTATGATTGGATACAAGCAGTGGGTGGCATCCCATTGATGTCTTTTGTTGATTTCATAAGTTCTCTCTTTGTCATTTGTATTCTTGGAAAAGGGACTGCACATATTTATTCTGTGTCTTTCCCTTTTCCTTTTTCAACAAAACTTTCTTTGCCCACCCATTGATGGCTTTTGTTGATTTGATAGATCTAGTCCTCAGCAGTGAAGCACCGAGTCCCTACCATAAAGCATCTCACCATCGGTAAGTGCATGACGCATTACTTTTGTCACATTTGGTCCAATGTCACAGAAAACAGTCTCAGCAGCTAATTGAAAGAAGCAGTTACACAAACATTACCAATCTATTGACAAAGGCTTCCTTAGCCAAATAGAACATTCAGCTCTAAATCCATAGTAGTTAGTGCTGATGAGAAACAAGAGCTTTCATCATCAGTGTGATGAAAGAGAGTTCATCATGAATAGGTGAATAGCATAAAACGTGAGAGCCAATGGATGATGAGTGGTGACAAAAATGGGCAGAATCATGACACTTGGCATTGAAAACAAGAATGGAATAGAGAATCTTTTGCTAATGGATGCATAGCATACTTAATAAAGGCATGCCAAGTTGGAAGGCAGGAATGCACATAATCTCTGAACCTAGCTACAGTCATTAACTTGGTGCACACATAAATGGCTTTTCTATTTTCAAAGTCAATGGTTCATTTCAATGAGCAAGTTTATACAATAAGACTTAAGGGCTCTCTTCCAAAGACGTTATTTCTCTCTATGATAAAAGTATAACAACATATGAACTGATAAAGTGAAATATCATTGCCCCTTGTTGACAACAAATCCATATAAAGCATTTTACAACATTAGCAACCAGAGAACATGCAAGAATTTTTAACATAAGCAACCTTAATCAGCACCCCCCATAACAAGGTGCACACATCAATGGAGCAACAACTAACAGAAGACCATTAAAAGTAAATATCTTGGTAATTCTAGCCAATGACACTCAACCTCCATCAGAATTATCATTCAGTCGAGGAGCAATCAGACGCACCACAAGCCATGTTCAATACCATAATACCCATTACTGAAAAACATCTTGCCCACATGTTTCAATTCCAAACTAAAATTTCTGTTCTTCCATTAGAGATCTACTCAATTAACTACCAAATTGTTCAATCATTCTATTCTAAGTCCAAGAATTTAAACCAGATTAAAGAACAGAATGTAACTTACTTCACAGGCGGCTCGCGCTCCATCCTCTTCAACTTATCCATATCATCAAATGGAAACACCAAATTCTGCAAGCTCGCGGCTTTAATCCACTTGGGCAGGTGCTTCTTCCCAATCAACGCATACACCCTTTCTCTCATCGGACCCGGCGATTCCCTCGGATACCTTTGCAAAAAAAACTCTGCAAGCGCCAATTCAAGCACATACTGCCCCAAGAACAGCAACCTGGTGTGCCCAGACCTCACGTGCCGCGCCCTCGTCCTCTCACCCGTGGGGTGCTGAAAAGCCAAATACAACAATGTATCAAACTGTTTCGCCGGGTTATCATCCCCGAAATTTTCCGAGGGCTCCAGAGGGTACCCGAGAGCTTGCTTTGCCTCGAGCAAGTACTCATCCATCCAAGTCTTGTCAGCATTGTTAAGACGCGAAGACGGCAAGCAAGAGCTCAACAATGGAAAGGCTTTGAGAGAGAGTTGAGGGCTATTGAGGAACCTCTCCGCTAATCTCTTGTCATCTAATGGGGGTCTCAGTATGAATTTCTTAGGGGGAAACTTTTTCTTCGGAGCAGTGCCTCTTTTACGCTCAGCTAGCTCTCTGAGGAGTCTTTGGGGACTGTTTTTTGGGAGCTCTTTTTGTGGCCCTTGTGGGTCTACCGCAACAGCGAAGATACGGTGATTTGGGCAAGTGGGGTTTGTGAATTTGAGAGTTTTTGTGTGAATTTGGATGGGAAATGGAGAGAAGGAAGACGAGAAAGAGTAATGGTTACAAGGTGAGGATGTGGATGGGTTTGGGAAGTGTACGAAGGAAGAAGAAAGTTCCATCAGTAGGGAGTGAAAGTGCGGAGTTGAAGTTGGGAGCTGAGCATTAATTAAGGAGTTTGAAGATATGAGAAATGGGGTATGGGAGATTGGGTTTGAATTTGGTTTGGCATTGAAAGGAGGAGTGGGGGGGTTTTTGTGTTTTCGTGAAGCAGGGTTTTGAGGGGTTTTGTGAGAGTGGTGGATAAGATGTGGGAGATAATAGAAAGAGTGGCATAAGCGTAGCTCCGGCATAAGATATTTTAGACGATGCACGGTGACAGTTTGGGTGATGTAAACGACGCCGTTTCGTAATGTTAGCAGCAGTAGCACAAAAGTCAACGGGATTTGTTGATGGACGAGTTCGTTAGACGGTCTGTCGTTTATTTAAAATGGTGCCGTCCTAGAGCCTTTGATCTTGGAGCAACACGAGAACCACATATTAGAGAGTAGTGTGTGAGTTCTAATTAGTTAAATTGATAAAATTTCTTATTTTTCTACCCAAAAAAAATTGATAGAGTTTTTTGTCATGGAATAAGAGACTATACAAAAAACCAATTGGTTTCTTTACTTAATAATAAAAATCAATTATCATGGAAAAGATGCTATAAGTTGAAATTCTAATGTATCTAAGAAAAATGGAATAGTGAATCCTAAAAATGATTACTTAGCTTATGATGTTAAATTCTCTAAATGAGAGTTTTATCCAATGAAGTTGTCATATTTGAAATTACATCATTGTTTAAGAACAAAACTAAAACCGAAATTTACATGGCTTTTGGTCCTATTCACAATCAAAAAAACAAAAATTTTCGTAGCTAAAGAAAAGTTTAGAAGCCAAAATCTAAGGCTGGAGGCTAGGTTACAAAATGAGAAAGTATTAGACACTCATTCTACCCAACTCTAAACTCTATCTTCAAGGATTTAATGGCTATATCATGTTACACATAAACATACATTCAATCTAATGTCATGGCATCATCTTTCAAATCATATATCATGTATCATAGTCAAAGAAAGCTTTAGCTCTCAAAATGAGAAAATTTTTTTTCTCCAGAGAAATATGTTCATCACATCTTAAAAATCATTTTGTATATTATCTCATGTCATGATCATACTCTTCGTGTATCCTTTCATTTTCATTCATCATGTTAGGTTTCCATTTAAAAATTAAAATCATATTAGTCATCAATTTTATTATATTATGTTTTCATTAGGGGAGTGGTGAATCCTATACATATTATTCTCTTATCGTGATAATGCCCACTGTAAGGACTCAATTTGTAACGATCCCAAATTTGTATTGAGTTCGAATGTTAAAAGCCCAAACAATAAATTTGTAGAGAGTGGGCTAAAAGAATAGGCCTTGGTGAACGGACAGCCGTTAGTCATGGTGTTCTAGATGATCGCACAGAGGTGAACTGTGCTTACCCAAGAAAACTTTCTCCTCGGCACGGGCTGGGTGGCTCTGGTTCTTGGCCATCGTCCCGTCCCCTCTTTTCCGGACTGCTTCCTCTTCCTTTTATACTAGCTTTTCCTCTCCCTCAAACGTCCACGTGTAAGTTCAGCTTTACAGGGCTGATATTTGTCCCATCGGCCCATACCCAAAGTGGTTGTGGGTGTTTGTAAAAGCCGAAAAGCAAGACTAGGCTTTAGTGAACGGACAGCCGTTAGTCATGGTGTTCTAGATGATCGCACAGAGGTGAACTGTGCTTACCCAAGAAGACTTTCTCCTTGGCACGGGCTGGGTGGCTTTGGTTCTTGGCCTTTGTCCCGTCCCCTCTTTTCCGAACTGCTTCCTCTTCCTTTTATACTAAATTTTCCTTTCCTTCGAATGTCCACGTGTAGGTTCAGCTTTACAGGACTGATACTTGTCCCATCAGCCCATACCCAAAGTGGTTGGGGGTGTTTGTAAAAGCCGAAAAGCATGGCTCTGTCTAGCGCTGAGTACTTAATTGCAGTAAGGGCAGCCTTTCCCTGGCTCTTTTGTCGCCACACTGTTCAGGGGTCCTTTCCCCATTAATGCTGCCAGGACGCTTGTTGGTGCATTCGATGCGGAGGTGGCAGCTTTCCCTTGAACCGCTCCTACACTGTACCCCCACGCGTGTCCTACTGTACTTGCCCTTTCTTCTGGGAGCGCTTTAGGATGTCGATGACAGGATTGTCCTCGGCTATATCTCTAGGCCATTTAGACTTTCGTTGCATGTCCTAGGCAACGTCTCTCCTCGGCGCGGGCCTTACGCCCTAACGTAAAGTGGGCCGGGATCACAAATTCTCTGGCCCCACAATAGCCCCTCAAAATCCTGCTGTCCGGCTCCTTGGACGGAGAGGAGGGTTTTGGTGACATCGGGCCTATGTCATGGCTTGCCAAGTCTTGTCCTTCATCAATGCCCGAGCCTCTTCGTTTGCCTGGGACACGCTCCTAGTTGTGAGACATTCTTTTAGTTTACCCACACCGCGTTCCTGCCGTTTCGGTACACGAGGCGCGCCTTTAATAAGGTTTCTTTACGAGGCGACGCAAATCCAACGGCTGAAGACGGCTTTGGGAATTGAGCGGGACTTATCTCGTTTGTAGTTTTTCTTGGAGATTTGTACAGATTAAATGTCGCCAAGCTTGCCCCCCATATAAGAAGCACGGTGGGGGGTCATTTCCTTTATTTGCAGACCCTTTTAGCTTTTCAAATCCCTAACCCTCCAATTATGCCTATAGTCCCCATTACCAGTGTGACTAAGCCTTAGTGGGTGATATGGTCAAGGTCAGGATGAGGGTGAAGGGACCACATCCTCTCCAGAAGCCTTGGGTTTCTTCGAGACTCAAGATGGCCCAGTCAAGGCAAGGGAGACAAAGACTCAAGACACTTCTTCCTTTTGATAAGGCAAGAAAGGAGCCTCTTCTTCCTTCAGCCAAAATCCGAAGCAGGTGGAGGTCACATCAGATTTTTGGTGCGATAGCACTGAGATTTCTCATCGCCGGTACCATCCGTTTTCACTCGATTGCTGCTAATATGATACTTGCTCGATTGCAGTCAGAGCTGGGACGGGGATTTGGCATCCTCGCTTCTTCCTCTCTTCCATCATTGGTGCCACCTAGGTGCCTCCGCTTCTTCTTTTCTTCCATCACTGGTGCCATCCGGACGTGCTTAGTCGCTGTTAGAGCAAAATTGAAGGATTTATCGTTCCCATGTATCCCTTTTTTTTTTTTTTTTTTTTCTCTGTAGTTAGCTTCTGGTATAGGCTTGTTTAAGCCCCTTATTGTACGCTGTACTACTTCTTTGTCTAATAAAAGATGACTTTATCCCATTTTGCGTGTTCTTTCTTTTCTGCAATAATTATTTTGTAAATGGATGTGCTGGTGTCCTTTTCTTTCGAACAATACTTAGGGCCGAAACCCTTGTTAACAAAGAGTTATCACTTTGAACTTATTAAAATTGACGGGCACAATAATGCTGACTTGAAGTAAGTTAACCATATGAGACTAACCGGGATAATAGCTGAATGTTCTGTATTGCATATGGGGTGATCACCCGAGGATGGGTAACCTAAAATGAACTGTCTAAAAGGGTCGCTGGGCACTAGGGTGCTTTGCCACGTTCCTGACGACATTCATAGCCTTAACTTGTTTTAGGCATCCGATCCGATGACCAAGGTATGACTGTACCAGGGCTAAACACTCGGTTGTGTTAGTTTCCTTAGAGCTGGGGGTGCGAGGATCGCGCGTGATTTCCATTCTGTCTAGGACTTAAGCCTTACTTGATGTAGTTAGTTTCCTATAAGTTTGAGTCCGAGAACCATGCAAGGCCTTGATTCTGTCTAACACTTATATTTTCTAGTGACTAGTTTCCCCATAGGTTTGAGTCCGAGGACCATGCAAAACCTTGGTTCCGTGTAGCACTTTCTTTTTGAAGTAGTTGGTTTCCCCATAGGTTTGAGTCCGAGGACCATACAAGACCTTGGTTCTATCCAACACTTATATTTTCTAGTGACTAGTTTCCCCATAAGTTTGAGTCCGAGGACCATGCAAGACCTTGGTTCTGTCTAGCACTTTCTTTTTGAAGTAGTTGGTTTCTCCATAGGTTTGAGTCCGAGGACCATGCAAGACCTTGATTCTGTCCAGCATTTTCTTTTTGAAGTAGTTGGTTTCCCCATAGGTTTGAGTCTAAGGACCATACAAGACCTTGGTTCTGTCTAGCACTTTCTTTTTGAAGTAGTTGGTTTCCCCATAAGTTTGAGTCCGAGGACCATACAAGATCTTGGTTCTGTCTAACACTTATATTTTCTAGTGACTAGTTTCCCCATAGATTTGAGTCCGAGGACCATGTAAGATCTTGGTTCTGTCTAGCACTTTCTTTTTGAAGTAGTTAGTTTCCCCATAGGTTTGAGTCCGAGAACCATGCAAGACCTTGGTTCTGTCCAACACTTATATTTTCTGGTCCCGTGAGGATTAGCCCCTTCGCATATGTGTGGGGCATAAACTTTATGTTAGAAGCCCCTAGAACTGCCCGTGCCACCGGCGCTTCGAAGTGTAGCCCTGAGTGGGAGCTAAGTTAGGGTAACAACCGCGTGCTGCTGGAAATGATAGAGAGGCTTTCGCATAGCTTGCACCACCGCCAGAACTATTTCTTTTGAGGGACCTTTATTGACAGGGGCTTGATCCCACCATGACTAATCGCCGCCTGCGCCAACGCACAAACTTTCCCACAGACGGTGCCAATTGTAAGGACTCAATTTGTAACGATCCCAAATTTGTATTGGGTTCGAACGTTAAAGGCCCAAACAATAAATTTGTAAAGAGTGAGCTAAAAGACTAGGCCTTGGTGAACGGATAGTCGTTAGTCATGGTGTTCTAGAGGATCGCACAGAGGTGAACTGTGCTTACCCAAGAAGACTTTCTCCTCGACACGGGCTGGGTGGCTCTGGTTCTTAGCCTTCGTCCCATCCCCTCTTTTCCGGACTACTTCCTCTTCCTTTTATACTAGCTTTTCCTCTCCCTCAAACGTCCATGTGTAAGTTCAGCTTTACAAAGCTAATACTTGTCCCATCGGCCCATACCCAAAGTGGTTGGGGGTGTTTGTAAAAGCCGAGAAGCATGACTCTGTCTGGCGCTGAGTACTTAATTGCAGTAAGGGCAGCCTTTCCCTGACTCTTTTTTCGCCACACTGTTCAAGGGTCCTTTCCCCATTAATGCTGCTAGGACGCTTGTTGGCGCATTCGATGCGGAGGTGGCAATTTTCCCTTGAACCGCTCCTACACTGTACCCTCGCGCGTGTCTTACTGTACTCGTCCTTTCTTCTGGGACCGCTTTGGGATGCCGAGGACAGGATCATTCTCGGCTATATCTCTAGGCCATTTGGACTTTTGTTGCATGTCCTCGGCAACGTCTTTCCTCGGCGTAGGCCTTGGGCCCTAACGTAAAGTGGGCCGGGATCACAAATTCTTTGACCCCACACCCACCATAAATTGAGTGATCTTGAAGCCAACTCGCTGCCAACTGAATCACGGATTGGATTGGATAGTCCTACTATTGACATCTACAAATTAAAGATTTATAAAAACAAGATTATTTTTTCTTTTTTTACATAAATTTGAATTTTTGAATGTTTTTGCTAGAAGCACTAAATAATGTCAATCAATTAAGCTGCAAGGTTGTTCACGTATAACATCCTCTTAATTAAACTAACAAAACTATCTATAAGGGCGTGGTTTGGATCCTAAGCCCAAGAAGTTGCTGGATTAGGGCCCAAAGAGTCCAACGCAATAAATTTGTATAGAGTAGGCTTAAAAACTAGGCTTCAATGGATCGAACAACGCGCACAGTGGATTAAAGATGGTAAGAAAGTAAAGAAAGACAAACTCTATGCAAAGAAATCCTTCCTCGGCAAAATCCGAGGAGAGTAGTCCTTGAATATATTTCTTTTAGACTTGGATACAATTTCAGTTCTTATTGCTACAGTGTTTTATCTACAGATTCCCAATCCCCCTATCCCTAGAGGATCTCTCATATTATATATCCTCTTTTGGCTGATCCTGACCCTTCATTTGTTGATTATGCAAGCTACTACTCGAGTGCTTGTCCCATCAAACGCCTTCCCCAATCTTTTGTGAGTTGTGGCAATCAAGACAGTACTGTTCAAAAGTCTTCTCCACATAAATGCGGCTAGAGGGTTTGGTGAGGCGCAATAAATGTGATGGCAACTACCATCTCTCCAATCACGTCAGGACTAACCCCCTTTCTGAAGTTTTTCCTCCACAGTGTGGCCCCCCTTTGGTTTTACCGTTCAAGTGTATGGAATCCTTGGCACGGTAATGGCCTCCTCGATTATGAGTGTGACACGTAGCACTATTATCTTATTAAATTTCTGTACCCTACACTATCCTTTGCATTTTCCTTAGGAAAAAAAAAAAAAAAAAATCCTTACTAACGACCGACAGCAAAATCACCCTCACAAACATGCAGGCCATGGGTCACCATCACTACCAGCCCAGCACCGCAACATCGGCAATTGCATCTCCCAGCAAGGCAATGGCGCCCGTTGCTGCTTACTCGAGTCACCTGAATCACCGAGCTCACTCATTCAAATGCAACACCGCCTGTAACAATGCCAACAACAATGACAGTTGACGAGAAAACCCAAAAAAAAGGTAACATATGTGGTAGTTCTTTTATATAAGTTCGTTTTATAACCAGATTTGTTAAAAACTACTTTTTTTTTTTTTTGAGAAATGTTAAAAACTACTTTAAAAGGCCATTTAACAGCATGTGTCCCATCAAAAAAGAAAATTTAATAGCTTGTGAAGCGGTAATGGGTAGTTAAAAAAAGTTTAGCTTAAAACCGGTGTGGGCTGTGGAGAGCTATCTTTCTCCAACTCATGTTTTGATGGGTTTTTTTAATAAGTTATATAATATGCTTAAATAAACATTAATAAATTTATAAATTGTCAGAAGGTTAGAGTAGATAACTCCAAACTGATTTGGAGTTAAATTTTGTCTAAATTTGTGATAATGAAACAATTAAGTTAGAGATTTCAAATGGGAAAATTATGAATAATTGAATATGAGGAATTCAAATGTTGAAGTCATGAAATTCAACTCTCCAAGATCTGAATTTTAATTTTTTTTTAAATATATTTTTTGTCCTAAAGCAAATTCAAATTCCATTATTCTTTCTCTTCCCCCTCATCCAACCCTCTCTCTCTCTTCCTCCACTTTAATTTTTCCCCTCTATCCATTTGGCTACTTCCTCTTCACTTATTTTTTTTTTTTCCCCTCTCTAGTTTATCACAGTCGCATTTGGACACGAACAAAGCTTTTTGTCCATTGTTCTAATGCATTGAATAGGACACAATATGAACACAGGCCAAAAATATGTACGCTAAATGCAAGCCAAACCCTTTTGACATAATATTTGCAAGTAAAAAGATTGAAAAATCATTGCGGAAAGAGAGGCAAAAAATGCTAAATACCACCAAAAACAATAAAATAATTGGATACTCTCTTGAAGTGTAGCCATGAGGTAGTCTTTTCTTCTTAATGAATGGTGAATCTTATTATGAATTTAATTATTGAAATCCAATATTATGTGAGAGTAGAAAACACTACATTATTGTACTTTCAGAGTATTATATAATTACTCCCAAATACATACATTTTGAAAGACTCAAAAAATAAACATTCAATGTGAAAAGAAAAAATTTTCAAATGATGCCAAACATAAATACCACTTATAATGAAAGCAATGTAATCTTAAATGAGTTAGAAAACGATTTCGTACCTTTCCTTCTTTAGCTTTCCATGAGATAAAATTGTTTTTTTTTTAAAAAAAAAAAAAAGTAGAAAGCAATCTCTAAAAAATAAGTTATAATTTTTATGTTGACCAAAAATAGTTTTCATTTAATTCATTGTTTCTGATGCTACCAAAACACTAAAAAGCGCCAAAAAAAAAAAAAAAAAAAAAAATCCTATATTCACAAAAAGTTTTCCAATTTCCATAGAAACAAACGGTTACGACATTTGCATGGGATTCCAAAGTTAATTTAATTTGTACTTTTGCTGAGATATTTGACATTAAGAACGAATGAATAATTGCAGATGCGTACATCAAATAGACATCGATCACATGTTCACATGTGCAGACACACCCTAAGTACCATAGCCTTCATTTCTTCTACTAGGCTAAGAACGTGGCTAAAGAGAAGCTATGGCCACTTCTTCTTTTTAATCGGAACTTGTTTTTTTTGCTGAATAAAAAGGAAGTTTTAGGGTGTGAACTTATGTTCTACGCTGTGTAGTTACATCGAATTTCATTATGATTTAATGTGAAGATGTATGTTCTTGCTTGGAATGAGTGAAAAGAATACTTGGTTAGGACTTAGGAGGAATCAGCCATGGAACATGCACAATAGGAGTGTTCCCAGTGTGGTGTGGTGCGGTTTTGGGCCATTTTTAGAACCGCACTTTACGGTGCGATTTAGCTAAAACCATAATTGCACCATACCTTATTTTTACGGTCACATGTACGGTGTTATGTATAAGATATGGTTTGAACGGTTTGAAGTCAGTATATTTTTCAAATTTTAGGCTTTTCCTACCCAGCCAAAAACTAATTTTTCCCTTTGTTTTGGGCCAAGTTTTAAACTATTGAGCTAGTTTTTCTTTATTTTGGGTTAACTTTCTTAATCAACACTTGCTAAGATTATCAAACCTTTTTTTTTTCTTTTTTTTAACTAGGGTTATTAAACTATTAATAATATATTTAATATTAAAAATAAATAAATATATTAATATATAGAGAAGGTGTGGTGTGGTGCGGTGCGGTTTTCTTATTATAAAACCACAAACTGCACTGCACCATGCAGTGCACTGTTACTTGCGGTGCGGTGCGGTTTTCTTATTATAAAACCACAAACTACACTGCACCATGCAATGCACTGTTACTTGCGATGTGGTGCGATTATGCCCTTTTGCAGGCGGTTTGAGTAGTTTGGTGAACACCCCTAACCATAGTTGTCAACACGTAAATTGTAATGTGAATCGATTTTTTATT
>JAOXJQ010125251.1:0-16446 GCA_025762765.1 Quercus bicolor | reverse complement strand
AAAATTAGAGCAATTACAACACTTTTTGTCATGGAATAAAGCCAACATAAAATATAGTTGTAAATCACAACTTTACACCGATCAACCCATCTCTTCTTTCACTCTTTTTTCTTCTCATTGTTGTTGCTTTTCTCTCTTCTGTTCAGCCTCGTCGCGCCACCTGATGTCGATCAGTGTTGCTGTGATTTTTTTTTTTTTTTTTTTTAGTAATTTGATGGGTGTGTTCGGTAGTGGGTGTGTTCAGATGGTGTGTGGGTCGGCTTATGGATGGGTCGACGGTGGGTAGGTGCAAATTTGGTTGTGTTTTTTGTTTTTGTTTTTTTTTTTTTGTGGTGGTGGTTTTGATGTTCTGCTATGGTGGTTTTGGTGTGAGACGGTGATGGGGTGGGATGCGGGGTGTTGATGGGTGGGTGGGTCGACGGCGGGTGGGTTAGCTACGGCAGTGGGTGGGTTGGCCTTGCCATGGAGTTCAACTCTTTTCTCTCATTTCTCTTTGTATATTGGCGGCTAATGGATTTTTGTTGGCAGTGGCAGGTTGTACCTATGGGTGGTGTTGACAGGTTGTGCTTGGGTATGGTGGTGGTGGTGGGCTGTGCTGTGTATGGTGGTGGGTTTGTCACTGGTTGTGTTTATGTATGTAGGGGATTTTTGTTTTGTATTTTTATATTTATGGTTTTTTTAATGTTATTTTAATATTGGTATATATTATTTTAATGTATAGAATTGAAAAGTAGAAGATGTAATAAATGGTGAATTGTAAAATGGTGTGTTAAAATAATAAAGCAAGCTTTTGGTGTGTCAAAATAGCATTTTGTTTTTTGAAACAGCTGATGGTGATGCTCTTATAAGAGTATCCACATTGGTGGAGTTATTTTTTTAGCTATTTGGCACCATAAAAAGTTACTTTATCTATTTTACCTACTCACTTTATGTTGAGGGGAAAATTTTTTATGTTCCCAAATAGAATATGGGGTAGCCAAGCTGAAACTTGACAATGAGCCCTTAAAATCAAGCCCAAAGGCTTTCGTTGTTGTGTAAGTCCTCCCAAGCAAGAGATGGAGGCTGCACCCTGACAAGAAGACAACAATAAAGTTCAATAAACATGTTACTGTTGTTAGTTTGTTATATTATTAGTCCTTTTACAGCATCATAGTTCAAATCAGTCCTCTAGTGGTACGGTATTATCTCCAGCGGTAGGGTAATTTCAGGTTAATAAGTGTGTTTACATAGTCAAAATCATATTTTTTCCTTATTATTATTAAGTCAACATAAGAGAGAACTTCCATAGTTTCTAAAACATTATGGCCTTCATCATAATAATACTAAACAAAGATTAAAGGCTTTATAGTTACAAATAAAAGAGGAAAAAGGATGGAATGAAGAGAGAGAGCATGCCCAGTCGTGCGCATCTGTTGGTTAAGTTTGTCCCCTTAATCATGCACTTAAATGATTTTCCCTATATAATACCCTTTTAGTTTTTTGTCAAACATGAGTGAGTTCGTGTCTTTCATAAGAATAGCTTTAAGTATTAGCAATTTATGTCTTTAATGAGAATGATTTTAATATGAAGTCTTTGTGCCTTTTAAGAGAAAGGCCTTTTGTAATGTGTTTTTGGAAGAGTATTTTGATATGTTTTGAGATGTGTAAAGATGGTGAGAAATATATATATATATATATATTGTGAGATATGGTGTTTGTAATATGTATAGGAATTATATATAGATACTTTATTGGACATAGATCTTGTATATGTATACTTTGTGAGATATGGAGTTTAAAGATATATGAGAAGTATGTATGGGTATTTTGTGAGAAATGTGTTTGTAAAATTTATGGGAGTGTGAGATAGATAATATGAAGGTTGAATATAGTAAGTACATGAGATTATTTGTGTTATGGGTTATGTTGTTTTCTAAGAATGGAGATTTTGTATGAGAAATAAAGAATGAGATAGAGATGTGTTTTTAGGCAGCAAAAATGATGAAGTTTCAGAATAATGAAGTGTGGTAAAGATGGGTAATGGATAATAGTATGTTGTAATATGTGTGTTGTGTTGTTATCTGTGAAGAGGGATTTTGTAAGAGAGATGGGGGAGTATGAAAATGTGTATGTGGTAGCAAAATGAGTGAGGTTTCAGAAGAAGGGGGTGAGAGAGGTATGGATCCTCCCTTTTGTGTGTAGCTTGGTTCTCTTTATATACAGCCAAGCATGTAACTAGATCAGAACTTAGTTGAAGGGAAAAATAGCAAATAAGGAAAAGTCATTGACAAAGTAAGTGGTTTCATTAGAGAGATTTTGGTTTTTAGCCAAAAGAAGAAACTTAGAGACTTTAAGGCTAATGTTATAGATGTAACAGCTGTCAATCACAACTGTTACAGTTGAAAGATGTCATCCAAAAGACATCTTGCTTGGAAGAAAAAAATATTTGGCATTAAAGTCATGGTTTGGCCTAAAATGGTAAGATAATCTTTATGAGATCCTCTTGTTTCTAACAGCCAGCTACTAGGATTGGGCATTAATGGGCAAATGACATCATTTTAGGACATGTGTCAACCTGCTGGAGCTTCTATAGCTTCTGCTAGAACTGTTACAGCTTCTGTAGAAGCTGTTTGCAGCTTCCGCTAGAGCTATTGCAGCTTCTGCTGGAGCTATTACAGCTTGTGTAGAAGTTGTTGCAGCTTCTGCTGGAGTTGTTATTGGTATTTTTTGCTAAGTTTCCTCTCTTGAAAAATTATATGTTTAATCCATATATAATTCTGGTAAGTAATAAACTAGTTGGTTGATGTTTGATGAAGTCTTAGAGATGTAAATATGGTCTTTTTGTATTTTAACCAAATCTTGAAGAGTAAAGAGAGCATTTAATGTTAGATATGAGATACTAATGTATATTTAGCCATATGCTTGGACTTGATTTATATGAAAATAATAATATAATTAATATGAAATGACATAATTATATTTTAAAACTCATATTATATGATGGACATTAATTTTTATGTAAAGAGCATGGGAAGTTTTATCATTTTAAGTGTTATGTGATACGAGAGGCTTACCAAATGTTACCTATTGCACACTGACCCATCAGAGTTCAAGGAATTGGGGAAGACATGCCAAGCAACATGCTTTCCTTTATCATCTTTGAACCACTAGAGCTTTACTGAACATACTTCTTGGTCCTCCAAACCACGACTCCCAAATTTCCCCCGATGAGACTCATGAGCTTGGATCATGAGCCAAAAATGAGATATTGTGCCATGAGCTCGAACTATATCGCCATGAGTTTTGGACCATGGGCTTCGGCATCATTTTTGTAAATATGGACTCTTTTGGGCTTTAAAATAGATTTTTCCCAAAATCCATGATAGTTTTGACGTGGTATGGGTCACCAATTAAATGAAGCCATGTGGTGTGGAAAATTTGTCCTCAACACTTTACAAAATATCTAGCATTAATGGATTTATTTTAACTTTCAACACAATAAAATAATATAAATATCACAATAAAATAATATATTTACTACAATAAACAACAACTACTGAAAATAAAATTAAAAAACACCACACAAACCAATCAATGACACAAGCCACAACCACTACCACCCAGGAACAACCACCCACAACCAGTGCCGAAAAACCAAATTAGCCAAAAAAAACCACTAACACAGCCATACCACCACTGACCCACGAAACCCAACCACCACGAAACTCAAAAAAACCCGTGAAACCTAGCCAAACCGCCACCAAACCCACTACCCCAAATCAATTACCACCACCATCACGACAGCCTCAAGCTCAACCAAAAAACCAACAACCAATAGGGAAAAAAAAAACCAGCAGAAAAAATCAACCCACGAATTGGAACAATGGTACAATTGAAACAATCCACAACTCAATCAACAACCCACCACCATCAACACCCACAAACCCATACCCATTGCCACCCACATCCACCACCACTGTGGCCACTTCGACCCACGAACCCCATCACCAACATAGCCACGTAGAGAATCCCACGTCGAGAAACCCACACTGCCACACTAAGAAATCTAGTCTAAGTTACAGAGCAATCCACGCCGGTGTTGGGCAAGGGCTTGGGTCAACACTGAGTAGGGGTAGGCGCTTGGGTCGGCAAGAGTGAGGAAGAGAGAAAAAAAAATGGAAATGGGAGAGGGTGAGACTGAATTGGAAGAGAGAGAGCAATGAACAGAAAAAGCAAACAAGAAGGAAAAAAAAAAAGAGGAAGAAATATTATTTAATTGGAGGGAGCAATAAAATAAAATATATTGGTTTAGCTTTTGAGCTATAGTGTATAGCCATTTTTGGTTGTGCACTGAAGCTGAGAAGCTAAATTTTTTACCTATACCTCCACCATTGCAGCCTCACTTTTGTGATTGATGGTGCTAAAAATAGTAATATAACTTTTTAGCACCACCAATGCTAGTGCTCTAATATAGTAATGAAGTTTTCCCTGCTAGCTGAACTAGTTGAAGGCCTGAAACTTTTTCTGTTTCTTTGTTTTTGTTTTTAAGCACGAGTCGGATTCACACAAAATCCAATCCAATTATCTTCTACCCATGATGAACAGGGTAATACCTAGAACTTTCGGGTTTGGTTGAATATCCATTACTTAATGGGTTTGAACAATATCTTCTGAAAG
This sequence comes from Quercus bicolor, assembly GCA_025762765.1. Lineage (NCBI taxonomy): Eukaryota > Viridiplantae > Streptophyta > Magnoliopsida > Fagales > Fagaceae > Quercus > Quercus bicolor. The sequence continues at coordinate 11,790 of JAOXJQ010125251.1, read as the reverse complement.
GAAAAAAGATTTCAGAGAACCTTTTCTTGGATTTGAAAGAGAGTATTTAGGCTCGGCCCGAACGAAGGAATCTCTTAGATATGTATTATATTCTAAATGGGCTAAAAAAAATAAATAATACCATTTTGGGAACTCACAAAAATACCTCGGACTCGAATGATATTACTATCTTTTTTACATACAATGCCATGTGGAGGTAGAAGGCCTGCGTGTCGTGAACTTCTTTGTATGCATTATTCTTTTAGGGTCTTGTTAACTAGTGCTTTTAGTGCATTTATTAATAGATAATTTAAGAAAAATTTTGATATCACTATCATTGGAAATATACAAAACTATAAAAAATAAAAATAAAAGTCGATTACCTTTTTTTCTTTTTTCATAAAAACATTCTAAAAATATTCTTTAAATTAATGACTTCAGGACATCCATTAACTTTTCTTATCCTTTTTACCAAATAGAAATTTAGGGATTGACATTCTTAATTCATATTTATCATTGTGCAAACCAATCATTTTGCCTCATAAATTTAATATATAAACTGATTTATCAAATGAGTGAGTATTGCAACTTGTGGTTCTCTATGCGTAAACATCTTAAGATTATAGATTATCAATCCGTCCGTCTAGGATAGTTATGTGGTGGAGGTTAAAGTTCATATATAAGAGAGTCAAATTGTTACTTTGGAGGATTAAGGGTAAAATACTACCAACTAAAGACAATCTTCAACAAAGCTTGGGGATAGGTGAAATCAGGGGCAGTGCCACCTTAAGGCCAGGGTGGTCCCAGGACCACCCTGACCTGAAATTTATATAAATATATATATATATATATATATATATAATAATTTTAAAAAAATTATTTGTCTATCCTACAAAAAAAATTTGGGAACACCCTCAATATTTTTATGCCAATAAAATTAAATTTTGCTCCATAATTTGTTCTACATTCAGTGGATGAATGATTGCTTGGTTGTATACATTGAAAGAGATGTAGCTTGTAACATTGATAATGAGACTATCATGCACCGATTTCAAAATATGAAAACTTGTAGAAGGTAATTATAAACTTTATGTATTTGCGTGTTTTTTTATTGTTATTGTTGTCAATATATGAATTTCTCTTTTCATTAGATTGTATAATTTAAGTTTCTTAAGGAACACCCTGAGAAAAATTCCTGAAGCCACTATTGAAATCTGGAACTTGGCCAGAACATGTTTTGTTGAAGACTGTCTTTAGTTTGAATCTGGCCAACACACACCCTAAGAGCCACCCTATGTTGTGTGAGGAAACAATGGAATCTGACCAGCACATGTTTTTCAATTGCCTCGTGACAAGGGAAATATAGTTTGAATATTGGGGAATATATGCTGATAAACTAAATGTATCTAACAATTTAGATATAGTGAAGGTGATCTCAGATCCTCCAATCCAGCTTATGTCTTGTATTCATCAGTTTAAGGAAGTGGCAGAGTTGTGTACATTGCAAATGACCTTAAGAGTGGAATCCGTTTGGATCCTTTGAAATAAGATCATTCACGATGGTGAACAGGTAGTTAATATCACAAACCATATTTGTAATCTCAGAAACAAAGACAAAGAGTATGTGGTGGCCTTAGAACAATTTAAGGATTTATATGTTGGCAAGGTAATCTCTTGGTAACCTCCTACTGCTGGAGTAGTCACACTAATGTTGATGTAGCTGTCCAAAAAGATTTTACTACCTTAGTTTTTGTTGCTCGAAATGAAGTTGGAGATGTCATTAAAGGTTGGGCTAAAGTTTATGAAATATGTGATTCTGTGCAAGCTGAAGCAACTTCAATTCTATGGGCATTACAAATTGCCAAGGCAGAATATATGGAGAGAATTCAAGTGGAGGGTAATGCTAGAAGTTGTTTTGATGCTATTAAAGAAGGCTGCTCCATCGCTACTTGAACCATCCAATCTATAATTTATGATGTTGTAGGGTTTAGCAATTTTTTTTGTTAATTGTAATTTCAATTGGGTTAGAAGAGAGAGCTTAGCACTATAACTCATTATCTAGCTAAATTTACAACTGTATATAGGTCTACTGTTTGTTATGATTCGCATATTCTTCTTGCTGAAATTTTGGATGTTTGCAGGAAGGATGTTGGTTCTACTTTGTTTTAATAATATGATCGGTTTATTAGCACAAAAAAAACAAAAAACAAAAAAAACAAAAAAAAAAAAAAAAAAAAAAACTATAAGATGAATTAGATATAAGATGACCAGTAGTAATTAATTTGGTTGTCCAAGTGTTTCTAATTTGTTATCATAAAACCATCAAATCATTATTACTTGAAAATTATTGGCATAATTAGAAAATGTATAAAAATAAGCTTATTTTTACTTATGAACTAAATTACTTATTGACAAAACCAAGCACCATTAAGTGGTAAGAACTGACAAGTTCTGTTGGCTTTACAAAGCCTAGACTTAAATTTCAACAAAATACTCACAAGAAAGAGAGGAATGAAAATTTTATTAGAGTACTTCAAACTCACAAACAAATAGATTAGGCTACTACCTTAAGAGCTCACTGGAACATTTTCTCTCATACACTTTCACATTATACATCTATCCCCTTTTATAGGATGAAGTTATAAGAGCTATCATTATTGTCACTACTCTTTGTTTCATAACAGATTTAGAATGTGGAAAACTCATAGACACAAATGTTTTGGAATGACAAAAGACACAAATAATTATGGAAAAACAAAAGACACAAACTATTGTGAAATATCAATAGTCACCTTTTGGTTTACCACTTCCAACACTCTCCTTTAAACCAAAAGCATCTTCACACCAAGCATTGTCCTCAATCTTCTGAATCTATCAACTGGTAACTGCTACTTGCTCTTTTGTATTGCAATACTGGAGCTTCACAACTTTTTGTTTCACATAATCTCTCAAGAAATGATACTTCAAGTCAATATGTTTGCTCCTTCCATGTTAAACTGGATTTTTAGAAAGTTCTATGGCAGACTTGTTATCCACATAAATAATTATGGATTCTTCTTGTGGATGATCAAATTCTTTTAATAAATTCCTCAACCATATAGCTTCACAAACAGAAGAGGATACTACCACATATTCAGCTTCACATGTTGACAAAGCTAAAATACTTTGCCTTTTAAACATCCTAGTGAAACCTGTTGATCCAAGATAGAAAACATATCTAGTGGTGCTTTTCCTTTCATCTTGATCACCTTCCCAATCACTATCTGAATATCCATATAATGCAACATCATTATTATATGAATATAAAATACCGAAATCCATGATACCTTTTATATATCTTAGGATCCTCTTTGTTGCAAGCTAGTGAGATTCCTTTAGTTTCTCCATATATCTGCTCAAAAAACCAACACTATAAAACAATGTCTGGCCTTGTGATTGAGAGGTACCTTAAACTTCCAATCAAACTCCCAAATAGAGTTAGATCTATACTTTTCCCTTCTCCTTCTCTTATCAATTTTAGATCCACTACAACAAGTTTATTGACAGCATTGCAATTTTTCATATTAAATTTGTCAAGCAATTCCTTTGCATATTTCTAACATATGAAAATGCCATCTAGTTTCTGTCATACCTTAATCCTAAGGAAAAAATGACATAAGTCCAGAGTCAATCATTTCGAACTCCTTAAACATAGATTGTTTAAACTCATGGAACATTTGCTGGCTGTTTCCTATGAATAACAAATCATCGACATAAAGACAAGCTATAAAAATTTCACCATGAGCATTCATCTTGATGTAGACTGCATGCTCATAAGGAAACTTTACAAAACCACTTCCTTGAAAATAATTGTCAATATGAGAATTCCAAGCTCGAGGAGCTTACTTTAGCCCATATAAAGCTTTCTTTAAAAGATACACCTTTTCTTCTTCTCCTTCAACCACAAAACCTTTAGGCTGCTCTAGATACACCTCTTCTTCAAGTATGCCATTTAAGAATGTCGATTTGACATCTAGTTGGTATATTTTCCAACTATAATGTGCTGCAAGAGAAATCAACATCCTCACCATGTCAAGTCTTGCTACTGGAGCAATGACTTCTTCATAGTTTATCCCATACTTTTGCTTGTGACCTTTAGCTACAAGTCTTGCCTTATAGCACTCAATCCTCCCATCAACTGTGTGCTTAATCTCATACACCCATTTCACACAAATGGTTCTTTGACCTAGAGGAAGTGTAGTCAATTCTGATGTATTGTTTTTCTCGATGGCATAAATTTCTTCTTGTATGGCATTCCTCCAACAATTCTCTTTCACAGCTTCTTTCAAAATAAAAGGCTTATGGTCCACATACAATTAAATTTAGTTTGTGCATAGATATCTACTAGGTTTCTCATTTTGATTGGTGATGGAGATGGAGAAATGCTACTAGGGCTTCGAATTGACGAAGTGCCCGTTGATGATGCATAGTAGTGGGGTGTTGAGGAAGGTCTCTCTAAACCATCATAATTCACATATTATTTTTGCCATTCTAACTCAAGTGGCTTCTTTTTATTTGTGATGTCATCATTCCATCTTCATGACTCATCTTCACTAAAAATGACATCTCTATTCACCACTACTTTGTTGGTAAGTGGATTGTAGAGTTTGTAAGCTTTCGACTTCTCACTATACCTACTGAAGATGCACTTCTTCCCACGATCATCCAACTTCTTTCTCTTAGTCTCAGGCACTTGAGCATATGCAATACACCCGAAAAAAATTTAAGTATGACACACTTGGGTTGTAGTCACTCCACCTCTTGTGATGGCATATTCTCGACACTTTTTGAAGGGCATCAATTTAGTAAATAGGTTGTGCATGCCACTGCTTCTGCCCAAAAATTGTTTGATAAACATTTTTCTTTAAGCATGGTCCTTGCCATATCAAGGATAGTCCGATTTTTCCTCTCTGCAATGCCATTTTACTGTAGCGTTTATGTAGTTGTAAACTGTTGCTTGATGCTATTTTTCCTGCAATTATCTCGAAATTCATTTAAGGTGTACTCACCACCTCTATCAGATCTAAGTATTTTGATCTTATAACCACTTTCCACTTCAACATGTACCATGAGATATTTGAATATAGTGAAAGCTACAGATTTTTCTTTGATAAAAATAAACCCATAATTTTCTGCTAAAATCATCAATAAAAGAGATGAAATATTTGTTACCTCTAACAGAAACTGGATCAAATGGACCACAAATATCCATGTGCACTAGCTCTAATGGTTTAGGTGCTCTCCATGATCTCCCACTTGGAAAATGACTTCTTTGTTGCTTGCTAAGAGTGCATACCTCACATACATATCCTGGCTTTTCAATACTAGGCAATCCATGCACCATGCTTGATGTGGATAATAGTTTAAGGCCACTAAAATTAAGATGCCCAAGGCAAAGATGCCACTTCCATGACTCATTTTTTACAAGCCCATGGAAACACTTCTCCATTGTTGAGTTAAGATGGAGTGGAAACATACGATTGTCCATTTGAGTTTTTGCAACAAACCTTCCTTCAGCATCCTTCAAAATAAGAGAGAGTTTCTCCATGTGTATAATATACCCATTTTCTAGGAGTTGCCAAATACTAAGAACATTGCTTTTCATGTTGGGCACATAGTACACATTGGAGATGAATTTCAAAACACCATTCATTTGACATATTTTAATTTTTCCTTTACCTTTTATAGGAAATTTGGATGTGTTAGGTTCTAAGGATTATGAACTAATGTATTAGAACTATAATTTGTATTGTTGGCAAACCATGATAAAAACAGGTTTTAGTCTTATTTAGACTTGCTCAAAGTGTGTGTGTTTTATATAAAGTTGAAATCGAGTTACTGCAGAATTTATTGTGCAATTCTGTCTGGCTCAATCGATCGAGAATTAGACTTGATCAATCGAAACTCGGGCAGAATGTTTTTCTACAGAATTTTCCAACTCAGTCCAAGCCCGTTTGACATGTAGGGTTTTATGATTTGTCTTAAGTATAAAAGTGAAAACCCTAACCACGTTTTATGGTTGCTCTTTATGCTGTGTGTGTGAATCTTTTGTGAGATCAAGAGGTAGTTGCCTTCACACATACTTAGGGTTTCCAAGATTCAAGATTATGTCAAGAACTTGGTGATCAATTCAGTTGCTGCATTAAGAGCTTAAAGATATACAAGCGGGAATGCTTGTACTTGCTGGAGAATCCAAGAAAGAAGGAGTCCGTGGTCTCAGAGTTTACACGTGGTCGTGTCAGTAAGTTTTCTACTGGTGGATAGCAATAAGATGTTAGTGGTCTAAGTCGCTATTATAAAACTTTGATTCTTTCATAGTGGATTTAGGTTTACCTGGAGGATAGTTAGGTTAAATCCTCCCTAGGTTTTTACTGATGTGGTTTCCTGGGTCATCATATCTTTGTGTTCTTTATATTTCACATTTTACATTGATATGGTTATATGATTGTGTTAACCTAGATCTAAAATTTAGACTAAGTAATCACTTGGCTAATTTACTAAGTTAATCTGATTGTGTTTTTAAGGGGTCTAAAACCAAACAGGATGATTTTCCCAAACAGACATCGCCTTAAACACCTTCAACAAACTCAACAAGGAGCTCCTTTTTCCCCCCACCCATGTGGTTGCTAGCTCTAGAATCAAGATACCACACCTCTTGAGAATTATTTGCCTTTTCTTGTGCAAAAAGAAGTGTACATTCTTCTTTTTTAACATTGGATGCTTCAACAAGATTAGATTGTTCATTGTGCTCCTCAGATTTATTGTACCACCAATCTGATGCATAATGTCCAAATCTGTTGCAATTGAAACATTGGACATTTCTATTACTTCCACGTCCATGAGCAGATCTGCCTCTAAATGTTCCTCTTCCACAACCTTTGCCATGGTTGCTATTAGTATATCCTCCACGGAAGCCATTAGGCTTCTACTCTCTTAAAGTTAATTTTGATTCTAATGCTTGCCCAATGACAATAGAGCTAGAATTTTTTTTTTTTTTTTCCATACGCTGCTCATGCACTTGAAGAGATCCCATTAATTCCTTAATTGAGAGAGTCTCCAAATCTTTGGACTCTTCAATAGCCACCATGACATGCTCAAATTTATTTGCAAGAGATCTTAATATTTTCTCCACCACATGAACATCTTCAAGACTCTCTCCATTACTTTTCAAACGATTAACAATTACAAGTAATTGTGAAAAATAATCAAAACTAATCTCACCATCTTTCATGTGAACAACTTCAAACTCGGCACGAAGTGTTTGCAAATGAACTCTTTTCACTCGATCGACACCCTTGAAGAAAATGCCAAGAATCTCCCATGCTTCTTTACTCAACTCTGCTTTGGCAATTTTCTCAAAAGTTGACTGTATTGTAGGTGGCTTCTTGCTCACTTGTGGGTTCTACATACCCATCAGTGACAAGCTCCCATAGCTCTTGTGATCCAAACAACGCTTTCATTTGAATCTGCCAACTCTCATAATTTTCTTTTGTCAATTTAGGAATTTGTGGTTGCATCTTGTTAGAAGACATCTTCACTAATGGTGTAGACAAAAACTCTAGGCTCTAAGAACTTGGCTATGATACCACTTTGTTGGCTTTACAAAGCCTTGACTAAAATTTCAACAAAGTACTCACAAGAAAGAGAGGAGTGAAAATTTTATTAGAGTACTTCAAACTCACAAACAAAGAGATTAAGTTACTACCTTGAGAGCTCATTACAACTTTTTCTCTCATACACTTTCACATCATACATCTATCCCCTTTTATAGGGTGAAGTTACAAGAGTTATCATTATTGTCATAACTCTTTATTTCTTAATAGAAAATTCTAGAATGTGGAAAACTTAAAAACACAAATGTTATGAAATGACAAAATACACAAACAGTTATGGAAAAACAAAAAACACACCGTTATAAAATATAAAGAGGCACATTTTGGTTTACCACTTCTAACAAGTTTTACCGTCTAAGACATCAATAATAGCTCCACCAAATGACTAAAATCTTTTGCAGCAGTGCCATTAGGGCTAGCAGCGACTTGTACAGTATGTTTGAGGGCTTGGGCCTTATCTCTCATCACCTTCCCTTTTTCATGTCCCAAAATGAGTTCCAAGCTATTGAGCAATCCACTCTTAGTGAGAATTCCATCCTTAACTTTAACACCAATCTCCCACACTTCCTCTACCATTCTTCCAGTCATGTGATGGTCAGCAAAGAAAGGCCTGCAAATCAGTGGCACACCATTTGCAATACTTTCGGCCACAGAGTTGCTACCACATTGTGTCACAAACACAGCTATTGAAGCATGCGCTAGTACTTGGGTCTGAGGTGTCCATGCCACTATTTTCCCTTGCATCCCAATTCTCTCAACAAACTCTTTGGGCAACAGATCTTTTATGTTATCCTTGAGAGACCAAAGAAATGGAATTCCACTCACTTCTAGTACCTCCGCCAGTGCTATTAACTCATTATGTGGTGGTGTAGCCACAGTTCCAAAGCTTATATACGCGACCGACCTTTCCTTTTGCTCATCTAACCATGCCATGCACCCCGTTAAATCCAAACCCGACTGTGATGGCAGCGATGCTGTGTAAAAACCCACATTAAGCACCTTTCGAAACTTCAATTTGAGATCACGATTGAGAAGAGGAGGGTTTAGTTCTTCATAAGAGTTCAACACCACAGCAGTAGCTCGTGGTAACACCAATCCAACTTGATTGAGCATGCGTGAGAAAAGTGACCCTTCTATGTTCTCTGACAGCACCTCCTTAGGTAAGTCCGAAACACGCATTTGTGACAATCCTGGAATGAATTCCAAGGTTGCACCTTTAACTTCAAGTTCAGCACCAGACTTATTGACAAAATGTTCGCGGATATGGTCTTTATAAAGGTGAGCTGAAAGAGAGCCTGGCAAAGGAGCCCAAACTGGGATCCAAGGAACATGCAAATCCTCAGCAAGCTCCACGGCAAATGTCAAGAATGCATCGGAGATCAAGCAAGAGATTTTCTTACCAGTCTCTGACACTGCCACTTCTAAGCCTCTTTTGAAGTTTTCTGGCGAGGCCTTAATGAAAAGTTCCACAGCCTCAATTGGATTTGAGGAAAGAACATGGCCCTCTGGCACTCCATCGGCCACATCATAGGCTTTTATGTTGGGGGAGATCATCATGTCTGGTATTGCTGTGGAGAAGAGTGAATGATTGGACTTTGGTGTGTTTAAGAATGAGAAGTGAACGCTTGGAGCAACGTTTGCTAATTTGCGAGCCAGAGTCAAGAGAGACAAGGGGTGGCTGCCGAATGGGAATGCCAACACAGCCACATGTTTGTGCGGAGAGGTTTCCATCATCACTGACATTATGATGGGTTAGATATAATCTGTTGAATCAAGTAAAGCAAAGAAGAGTAGTGTGCGTGATATATTGCTCAGTACTTCTCAGTACTCTTCTCTTACATCAGTTTTATAGGAAAGATGAGAGAAGCTCAAATCTACCAGTCCTATACAAAGATCATGACCAATTGGTGGAGTCATGTTACAATGAATGGCTCATAACTACTTGTCCTATACAAAGATTAAGGAACCATTTTACTGATTATTTTTTTGACTTTATTTAAGGACTGAACCAACTTTATACTATATATTGGTGAAGGAGTAGGTATTTCATGCGCGTGCTTGTGGAACCCACTTAGACATACTAAAACTGGTCAGAATTTTTTGACCCAATCTAACCCCAATCCGAATTTTTTGACCTGAAGCAAAAACGGGTTAACCTTTGACCTGACCCGTCTCGTTAAAAAAATTCGCTAAAAAAATAATTAGACTATGTTCTAATACTAGGTGCATAAAGTACAAAGCACCAGAACTAATAGATTATAGATAGATGTTCACACTTCACAGATATAAGAAAAGACATGACAAGACAACCCATTTATTAAAAAAGAAATTTCTCATTCAATTTGATACAACATTTCACATCTCTAAGCTTACAAACTTGACTCACAATTTCAATCAAATGTAGTCTAGTAGTATAGTACACTAACCTAATCACTATTTACTAACACAGTAAATGGCTAGACTTAAAGGGCTTGTAGTTGATTCTTAAATAAATAAATTAATTAAAAAAAAAAAAAAAAAAACAAACAAACAAACCCTTGCAGTAGCTGTAGTCCACAAAGGCTGAAAGGTACAAACCACTAAAAGATATGAGCTTTTAGCCTTTCACAATTTCAGTCTTTCAGAGAAGACTCTTGCGCCTCTACTCTTTTCTTGGCCTCTATCATACAACTTTAATTCTTTATTAATTTGCTTTCGTGGTACCTTAAATTATATTAAAATATTGTACTGTTGATAAAAATGCTGACGAAATTGGTCAACTTGAACTATAATTTGCAAGTATAAATATTTGCAGTGTTAAATCTGCTACCAACGTTGAGTAGATTGAGATTGAGGTGTAATTCTTATAAAATATTTTACTTATTCTTCTTTACTTAATATGTTATGTTTATTCTTAAAAATCTTTTTGTTTAGTTTATCTTTCTAAGTAATCTAACTTTACTATTATTTTAAATGTAACAGGAACATGTGTACTTAAGAAGACTGATAACTTGACATGGTCCATAAAATGTAGTTTTTTTTCTTCTTTTGTGGGACTGATATTATTAGTGATGTAAACTTAAAATATATACTTATAATTACATGCATTTTGACAGTGACTTATTAACATTGAAAACTTTTTCCATCATAAATTTATGACTATAAAGAATTTTTGTCATACTCAAAACTGTCAAAATTGTTTTTGATTTGTTTAATTGATTTTATTCATTCTTTCTAAACAAGTTGTCATTAATTTTATTCATTCTCTCTAAACAGGTTGTCATTGATTTGTTTTCGTAATTAAAAAAAAAAAAAAGCTCATTTGAAAAATACGGGTCAACCCGATTGACCCGTTTAAAAATGACTCGTTTTGACTAGTGACCCGATTAACTTGCAAACCCGATTGATCCGACCCAACTCGCCTGTTTTTCCACATCTTACCCACTTATCAGTGAGATAAAGGTTTCATGCATTCGACATATACAAGTGTTTTGCATGAATGAAGAGAGACAAAACATAAAAAGTGGCCGGGGGACGGTGAATTGTTTATGAAAGCTCAAATCACAATTTATAGTTTATATTTTTTTTTACCACCAAAAAAAAAAAATATATATATATATATATATTGTTTATATATTTTATCATGTGTATGGTTATGAGCCATAAATTGTGGGCTCTCGACGGTAAAAAAAAAAATAGTTGAAAAAGTGGGGATGGTGATTGGTAAATTGTTTATATATTTTATGACGTGTATGATTATGAACTATAGACACTTGCCTTTTTTATTTAAATTTTAAATGTTACTTTGCCTACCAATATACTGATATAGTTGCGTTTTAATTTGAACTTTTTTATGATTGGTCTTTTTTTTCCCCATTAATTTATAATTGTTCATTTAAGGATAGCCTATAAGCTTTTGGGAGGAGAGTTTGATTAGATTTTTTTTTTTTCAACTAAATTATAGGATTTTCTATAATATATATGTAGGGCCAGGGAACTTATGGTCCGACCCATGCTCTATTAGGGCTCGGGGCCCATGCCGAGGACGAATGGGAAAAGGCTGAAGTGTCGAGGGGAATAGCCGAGGACGACCCTGTCCTCGGCACTCCAGGACTTCAAGGGGAAGAGCAACGTCTCGATGAAGGACGCCCCCAAAAAGCCCCCTGAAGGAGATGCGAGT
>JAOXJQ010125195.1:0-10464 GCA_025762765.1 Quercus bicolor | reverse complement strand
AACGATCCAAATGATCCTCCAAAGATGATCAACTTAAGTAGAGATCATCCAACCAAGTAACCAAGGTGAAGAATGATCCAAGAGATCCTCCAAATATGATTGACTCAAATAGAGATCGTCGAACCTAGTCATCAAGGTTACGAGCGATCCAAGTGATCCTCCAAAGATGATTGACTCAAGTAGAAATCATCGAATCAAGTAACCAAGGTTACAAACGATCCTAGTAAACCTCCAAAGACAATTGAGTCAAGTTGCGATCCTCCGATGACAATCAACTTAAGTAATGATCCTCCAATTAAGTCGCTAAGATGACCCTAGAAACTGGCCAATCATCAGTATGCGTAAGTGGTGGTCATTCGATCAAGTTACACTAAACGCTCATGGAATATAGGGCAAATAAATGAACCCCTGACACTCTACGATTACAACAAAAACCTTCATATTCTGCACTCATCCACTTGCGTGACGACCATGGAATGAGGGGCAACTGATAGGGAATATTTTCACCATCTAAAATTTTTTTAACACCCTAGAGTCTTTGGTTACCAAAAGTATCATGAGTTCACCAAAAGAGTCTTTGATCACCAAAAGTATCGTCAGGTACTTTCCCTGACACCATGCGACACACTTCGCCTTGATAGTCGTCACGTACCAAGGGGTCGTTAGCATATCCTCCGTCATTAAGGATCTATCGAAGGATGTCACACATCCTCTTGACATATCAGATCATAACCATGCTAATTGACTTCATCATCAGGGATCCGTCACACATCCTCTTAACCCATCAAATCGTGACCATGCCGATCGACTCCGTCATTAGGGATTTGTCATGCATCCTCCTGAACCATCGATTTGGAAGACCGACAAGCCAGGATGTCCCTTCCCCCGACGATAGATTACTCCAGACTCCACGTAGGATTTGCATGCTCCCCACTCACATGCCTTTACATGGAAATAACATGCACACCATGCTTAAAGACCCTACTATGCAATCAAATGTTCCATATATGGGAAGAGAAGCCCTAAGATCTCGAGGCTTTTAACTCCATATCCTCTCCATAAGGAAACCCCCCTACATTAACTGATTCGGGTCAGCTTTCCATTACTATATAAGCATCAAACCCTAAACTTCTCAAAGTATGTGAATTCTCCCTAGCTCTTGCGCTCTTGAGTTCTTAGGAGATTATTTCATCACTAACTTAACCTTCAAAGGGTCTTTGGCCGGCACCCCGCCAATTGTCTCTGTTTGGTTCTTTTTTTTTTTTTTTTTTCAGGTACACTCTTATATGGCTTGGGGAATTTGGTACTATTTTTAGGTATTAATTATAGCTTTTTTTGATTAGGTTCTCATCATTTCAAAGGGAATTTCATAGTTTTTAGCGAGCCAAGGTGGGAACCAACGTCTGTGAGGGGTCAATATACTCATCAATTAAAGGGTCATTACATATATGTAGCTGACTTGAAAACTCGTCAAATTCTACCCTTGGAACATTCCCCGAGTTATTCCAATTTGTTCCGGCCACCTTCTGATCCATTTACTTGGACAATATGCCAGAGTTCGGAGAAAGTGTTGCTATTTCAATTACCCAAGGCTTCCTTCTAATTACTTCTTTCACTATGTTTTTATGTAGAGCAGCTTGTCTTTAAATTTTGCAATTCATGATTTTTTTTGCACCTAAAGTTCATATTATGGATTGAACACTAGTGTGGTTAAACTTTCCAATGGCAGTTTAATGAATGTTGAAGTATCAATTCTTGGGAGGATATTTCTTGGCCCAAAAATTTCTGCTTCCAGAAGTAAAGATTGGTTGTCAATATTGTTGTGATCTGCAATTTTCTAATCTACTTGTTTACAGCTTTGGGTTGTCCTGGTAGGTATGAGATGTGATGAATTAAATAAGTTGATCCACATTAGTTGTACTTTGTATGATTCAAAAAATTGTACACAAGTGTTTTCCTAGTAAACGGGCATTCCTGTATGATTAGCTTTGATACCATCATTATCAATACTCTAGTTCTTTTTACTTTTTTAATTTCTTCTATCCATTAAGGCATTTGAAGGTTTGAGATGTCGAATTCATAAGGAGCAAAATCACTTGACAGCTATATCATCTATTTTATAAGATTTCAGAAGGTATTAAATGTGAAAAATTTAATTTGAACCATAATATAGATCCAATTGAAATCGAAAACAACATTTTTCAAGTTCATTTTGGTCCAACTGTAGTGTAGTCACAATTTTAGAGGGTGTTAGGTGCTCAAAACCACTCGAGTGCATCATAAATTGCTTTTGTCTAGGAAAAAAGGAACAACAATGTAGAAAGGGAAAAAAAATGTTGAAAACCTTCTTTAAAAAATATAATTCGTGATGCTGCCAAATAATTCTTTAAATTCCAAATAATGACCCATACAACTTAAACTTGCTTAACAAAGGCCTTGCATATAATCTAGATTAAAAGCCAGAGTCTAAAACCCAAAAAACATTTGCACATGATCTGCCCAATCAAAGATCTTATAAGATTTTCTTTTTCCCCCTTTTTAAAAATTGATGAATTAAAGTAATTTTTTAAAACAAAAAAAAAAAAAAAAAAAAAACAAAAGTAAAATGCAAACAACAAATTATTTAAAAAAATAAAAAACAAAGCTAAGCATAGAAAAAAGCTTCGTTCTTTTTATGGGGACTAGAAACAGAACTTGACAGTTGACACCCCACATTTACAACATAGAAACCTATTCAAAGGCAAGTCTTTAATACCCTTACAAAACTCAATCCTGAGGTTTAACATCTAACCTTATCATCTGTATGATTATTTCCTCAAATTTAACAGCACCATTATATACCCTGACACATCTTTTGAATCTAAAATATGATAAATCCTTTTTATCTTTCTTCTACCACAGATGAAAAATATAATTTAGACCCCTATAATTAAGAATTAGTCACAAAAGCAATAAAAATGTGACACGGACCTTCACTACTCTTTTATGTATACGAAAATGGTGGAGCACATAAAGATGAAACCACAAGCTTCCTTCTTTGTCCATTTTTCACAGCAACCCTAACACTCAAAGCTCTCTGTGATGTTATGCTTTTGATTTCTCACCCCAAAAACAATTGCACTTTCAATTTTATAGGAAAAATATCACACACCGATTCCACAAAAAGATTTATAATAAAAATAGCATCTAATAGGCTTGCTTGAGCGAGAGATTTCTCTCAGCACTCCAAAAGCAAACCAAATGCAAAATCTCTACCCAAGTCTCTGACCAGCTCGCTTTAATGTCCAAATTTCTGAGTTTTTAGTTTCACAAAATGGTAAATGGAATGCAAACACATTTGAACTTCATATTTTTAATGAAAATTTGTGGTATTGATTCTTCAAAGCACCTTCAAAATATTTTTTGCTCAAATTAGTGACAATTAAAATATTCAGTGTAGGGAATTAACATGAAATTCCCAACCTATGAGAAACAAAAAATTAAAGAAAACACACACCAAAAAAAAATAATCACACGCACAAAACAGTATTTACATAATTCGACAATTTGCCTACATTCACGGAGTTACAGGGATTTCACTATTATCAGGGAAAAATACAAGTGCGGCAATACAGTTTTTCTCTCTCTAAAAAACTACAACAACAAACCCTAATCACCAAAAGCAACGTTTTCTACATCCTACGCACAGCTTCAGCTTCTCAATAGTGACACCCTTAGTCAACATGTCTACTGGGTTCTTAGATCCACAAATCTTCTCAAGTATTACCAACTTATCTTCAACAAGGTAACGGATAAAGTGGTATTTTGTCTATAAATGCTCCGACTTTGAATGAAAAGCCGAATTTTTGGTAAGAAAAATTGCACTCTGACTGTCACGGTGTAGAATGCCCATCTCTTGCTTCTTACCCAATTCATCTAAGAAGCCATGTAGCCCAATCATCTCCTTTCCAACATCAGTTGCTACAACATACTTAGCTTCTGTAATAGAAAAAGTAACAATCTTTTGTAAATTTGAAGCCCAGGATATAACTGTACTACCCAGAGTAAAAACAAACCCAGTAGTACTATTTCTACTATCAATATCACCAACAAAATCAGCATCTACATGACCCTGCAGTTTCAAACTTACACCTGTGAAGCAAAGACATGTATCTAATGAACCCCTTAGATATCTCAGAATCCACTTGACTACCTCCCAATGCTGCTTTCTAGGCCTACTCATGAATCTGCTTATAACTCCCATTGCATGTACAATGTCTGGCCTTGTACACACCACAGCATACATCAAGCTGCCAATAGCTGAGGCATAAGGCACCTTACTCATATGGTCCCTTTCTTCTTCTGTCTTCGGTAACTGTTCTTTGCTTAGTTTGAAATGACTACCCAAGGGTGTGCTTATTGGTTTAGCTTCATTCATGTTGAACCTGCTGAGAATTTTTTTCACATACTCTGACTATGAAAGCTTCAATGTACCATTTGTCTTGTCTCTAATGATTCTCATACCAAGGATTTGCTTTTCAACTCCTAAATCCTTCATTGCAAACTATTTTGACAATTGCTTCTTTAGATTATTAATCTCCTCAACGCTAAACCCTGCAATGAGCATATCATCCACATACAACAATAAAATGATGTAAGAATTGCTAAATAACTTAACATAGCAATAGTGATCAACTTCACATCTCTTGAACCCAATTCTATGCATAAAACTGTCAAATTTCTCGTACCACTATCTTGGAGCTTGTTTTAAGCCATACAAGCTCTTTCTCAATTTGCAGTCTAGATTTTCTTGTCCCTAAACAATGAACCCTTCTGGCTGAATCATGTAAATGTCTTCCTCTAAGTCACCATGAAAGAATGTCGTCTTCACATCTAATTGCTCAAGATGTAAATTTTCTGCAACTACCATTTCCAATACCAGTCTGATTGTTGACATCTTCACAACTGGAGAAAATATTTCTGAGTAGTCAATACCCTTCTTTTGCTGGAACCCTTTGACAACTAATCTGGCCTTGTAACGCTTGCTACCATCATGCTCATTTTTTATTCTGTATACCCACTTGTTGTGCAAAGCCTTCTTTCCTACTAGTAATTCAGTCAATTCCCATGTCCGATTCCCCAATAAGGAATCCATTTCATCCTTCATGGTTAACTCTCACTTGCTTAAATTTTCATCCTGCAAGACTTCATCATAACATTCTGGCTCACCACCATCAGTCAATAGGAGATAATTTAGAGCGGGTAAATAACGTTGTGGAGGTCTAATGGTCCTGGAAGATCTACGGACTTCAGCTATAGGTGTACTATGATCTACCTATGAATCTACATTCTCCTTATCTTCTTCACCTATTTTCTGGATAGTACTCTCAATCAATTCATCTAAGTTGACAAACTCAGATTTATTTTGATCTATCTCTGTAACGTCTGGCACTACAGTTGACCTATCCTTATACATAAACTGTTCATTAAATATCACATTTCTACTTCTGATGATTTTCTTGTTTTGTTCATCCCAAAACCTATAGCCAAATTTCTCATCACCATAGCCAATGAAAAAACATATTTTAAACTTTGTATCAAGTTTACTACGAGCATCAGAATCAATATGAACATAAGAAACACAACTAAAAACTTTTAAATGGGAAAACTTTACCTCTTTACCACTCCAAACCTCCTTAGGAAGTCTGAAATCCATGGGAATTGATGGTCATTAGTTTATCAGGAAAGTTGCAGTGCTAACAGCATCAGCCCAGAAAGTTTTTGGTAGTCCAGCATGCAATCTTATACTTCAAGCACGCTCATTGAAAGTTCTGTTCATGCGCTCAGCCACACCATTCTACTGTGGTGTCCCAGGTATGGTCTTCTTCATCCTAATTCCTTGTGCAACACAATACTTACTGAACCCCCCATCTATGTACTCTCCTCCATTATCTGACCTCAAACATTTTACTTTCAAACTTGTTTCTGTTTCAACCATGGCCTTCCACTTCTTAAAAGTTTCAAATACATCAGATTTATTTTTCAAAAAAAAAACCCATACCTTTCAGCTTGAGTCATCAATGAAAGTGATGTAAAACCTTAAACCTCTAAATTATGCAACCGGAGAAGGCCCCCATAAATCAGTGTGTACTAACTCCAATTTTTCAGCCTTCGGTGTCCTACCAGTTTTCAAGAAACTCACCTTTTTCTGCTTTCCTAAGATGCAGCTTTCACACATGTCAAAATCAATGGACTTCAATTCTAGTAGTTTCCCTTTTAACAACAGCATCTTCATTCCTTTCTCACTCATGTGACCAAGTCTGCGATGCTATAGGCTTGTATTAGTATTTGCTTTAGCAACTGCAATTGTGTCTCTTGAACTTGAGGTCATATATAGAGTACCAGTCTTCTTTTCATGAGCCAATACTTTGGCTCCCTTTGTAATCTTCCAAGTACCACCAACAAATAGTATTGCATGCCTTTCATCATCATGTTGTCCAACAGAAATTAGATTCCTTCTCAAGTTAAGAATATGTCGAACCTTCTCCAATAACCAAACAGACCCATTATGCAGCAATATCCGAACGTCTCTCATACCCACAACATCCAAGACTGCACCATCAGACAAATACACCTTACCAAAATCACCTACAACATAATTTTGTATGATTTCTCGATATGGAGTGGTATGGAACGAAGCTCCTGAGTCCAAAACCCAATCATCAAGTAGACTGTCTACTGCAAGAAGTAATGCATCTTGTACCTCTTCTATTACAACATTAGCAAAATCATCTTCATTCTTCTTCTTAGGACTTTTGCATTGCCTCTTAAAGTGACCTGTTTTTCCACAGTTCCAGCATTGTACTTATTGGCCTGATCTAGATTTATTTTTGTTCCAATTAGAATTTCTAGATTTTGATCTACCCCGATTAGAATTTCTATCACTACCTATGCTTCTTGTCTCAAGGTTTAGGGCAGAACCAGATTCTGAGGTTTCACTTGCATCTCTTCTGCGAATCTCCTCAGCTAGAATTAAATCTCGTATGTCATTGTACTTCAACTTTTTTTTTCCTATAGAATTGCTTATTGCCATCCTCATTGCCTCCCAACTGTTTGGCAAAGAAGCCAAAACAATCAGTGCATGGATCTCATCATCAAAATCAATTTCTACAACTGACAATTGATTTGTAATAGTGTTAAATTCATTCAGATGTTGTGCTACTGATGCGTTCTCTGCCATCTTCAGATTGAATAGTTTCTTCATCAGATGCATCTTGTTATTTGTTGACGGCTTTTCATACATACCAGACAGAGCCTTCATCAGATCTATTGTGGTCTTCTCCTTTATAACATTGTGTACAACAGACCTAGACAGAGTTAACTTGATAACTCTCAGTACCTGTCTATCAATAAGAGCCCATTCCTCATCCTTCATAGTTGCAGGTTTTTCCCCTAGAAGCAGCAGATGCAACTTCTTCCCATAAAGATAATCCTCGATTTGCATTCTCCAGAATCCAAAATCTATGCCATCGAACTTTTCTATTCCAAATGCCTTTCTTGCTTCCTTTGCCATTGCTCCCACTCAAACCTAAACCTGGCTCTGATACCAGTTGTAGGGAATTAACATGAAATTCCCAACCTGTGAGAAACAAAAAATTAGAGAAAACACATACCAAATAAAAATAATCACACGCACAACACAGTATTTACGTGGTTCGGCAATTTGCCTACGTCCACAGAGTTGAAAGGATTTTACTATTATCAAGGAAAAATACAAGTGTGGCAGTACAGTTTTTCTCTTTCTCAAAAACTGCAACAACAAACCCTAATCACCAAAAGGAACGTTTTCTACATTCTTCACATAGGATTCACAATGGGCTACAAAACGGGCCAAAATCCAAGCCTCCACTCCATGGACTAAGTCTCAAAAAATATCTCATTAAAAACCACGCAACATTATTTCAAGTCAAGTCATCATCCAGATCAAACACAACTAAACTCCACAAAATCCAACATTCGGGGCAAAAGCCGATAAGCAAAACCTATCCCCATTTGGGTCATTTCATCACATCTTCGGGAATGGGACAAGAAAGAGTCAAATGAGGCAAACAATTTTTGTCATCGCCATAGTAATGCTGTGGCAAAATTTGAACAATTCATCTAATCAAATATGATTACAATTTTAAGAACTTTACAGTACAAGTGCTAGAGTTACCTTAATAGCTTTAGAGGATGCTAATCATTATTTTTTTTTCTTTGTCTTCTCTTTTTGTGCGACAAATGCTAACAAACATTTAATTTGCTAGAAGCTTGGCATAGACAAATTTGATATATCTTTTGTCCTTTTCTTTTTCTTTTTTTATGTCTTCTCCTTTTTTTGATAAACACTAAACAGCATGTAATATTCTTGGATATGTCATCGTCAACAACCACTAACAGACAACAAAGTCAGGACAGAAGTTGGGTGAAAATCTTGAGGAATCTGCATTATCTATGTAGTTTTCAAAAATTGTTCCAATTTAGCAAAAATATAATAATTTTTTCCCAATAACAGGTAGGATATTTGGATTCCTATCAATTTTATTAGCATATGTAATGCATGTGCTTGTAATTTCAATTGTAATGAATAAAATAAATTTTTCATAATTTATGAGAATGTAATAACTTGTTGTATAAAGAAGATAGCACAACAACATCCAACTGTTATTATATAGTATAGTATTAAGTATAAAATGTAGGAAGAAAGCCAGCTTAGTGATGTTGTATACTTGCCATATAAGGAAAAGGTAAGCCGGCCAAATAAATATCCTTGTTTAACTATGGACATATATTAATTATCCATTTTAGGAAAGTTTTTATAGAGAATTGTAAAAGCTATCAAAACAGTTAATTACAGACTATTTTTGACACAAGCAAACGGCTGAAAATACTATAGTCTTTGTCTTGTCTGCTTAATAATTTGCTTGTGTCGAAAATAGTCTCTATCTTAGTTCAAATAAACGATAATCCCTACCCTATTTTATAGGGATGTCATGTCACACTTCTCACACTCTCATCCATGGCAGATTGGTCTCAACTCCCAAATGATGTCCTGCTGTTAATCTCCAAATACATCAATTGTCACGTCACTAATCGACTACTTTCGAGCAGTATGCACTTCATGGCGGTCCTCAGTTCCTCGAATCAAACCCCTTCACTTGAAAATCCCCACATATGGCCCTGAGATAGCCAATCATTTTTGCCTCTCTGAACGCACAATCTATCTTATTCAATCAATTGAAACTCATGACCAAAAGTATCTTCCTGAATGCTGGATTGTAAAGATAGAGGAAGATGAACATGGCATAAAACACTTATCCATCCTATGAAGAGTTCCATATTAACAACTGCTGCCTTTGACAAGGTATTGGACTCTTTCAATTTCTCTATTCATGAATGGAATAAAGAATATGTTCTTCTGTATACACCAAAGGACCAAGGTGCTGGTGAAATAGTAGAAAACGATGATGAGAAAAAGTTTGCTTTCAAAAAGGTGGCAAGATCTTCAGGCGGAGCAGGAGCAGGGGACCCAAGCTCAGGGTTGGGGTTGGGTAGCTCGTCTTCGACCTGTTCATCTTCCACCTATTCATTAAAGGGTGAACTAGGAAAGGGATCAATGATATCTGGTGGTTGAATAGAGAAGTCTATAAGAGAATCAGGAGTAACTAAAGGAGGATCAGGAGCAGCTATAGAAGGAATATGTGCCTCATCTGGAAAAAGATCTAAGATAGAAGAGGAAGATAAGGAAGTACGGAAATGAGAGAGCTCAACAAAGAGACGATGTTCCCAAAAGACAACATTGCGGGAGATACGAAGATGATGAGAGACAGGATCATAACACCGATACCCCTTTTGAGTTTCGCCATAGCCAAGCCCAAGCCTAATTCTACTTTGTGTGCAAGCCAAGTCTCCTACTTGTACTAAAGTCTATTAGTCTAGGGTTTAGTCTACTATATATACACATGTTATGATTCATTGTAACACAGGATTTGTACTACACTATAATATATTATTGATGTAGCCCTTTAGGGTTTCCTCCGTGGATGTAAGCCGTTAGGCTGAACCGCGTAACTCTCATATTTAACTGTGTTCTATACTTCATGCTTTCGCTTCCGCATCCATACTAGCATATTCAACATGGTGTATCAATGCTAATATCTAACATGGTATCAGCGCCACCTTCCTGTGGCCATGGTTTTCTATCCTTACGATATATTCAAGAGCAATCTTTGTCTTCCTCGGTATTTTTTCGCTGCGTTCATCTTTTTTGGCTTCCTACTGCTGCCGTCAACACTCTCCGGTATAGTCAAGCCACCGTTAGAAGTTGCATCAACACTGCAAGACCATTGCATTCCTCAAACTACCGTCACAGAGCCAAACTTCATTCAAGTGATCTTCTCAACCTTATCAAATCTCAAGATTTCATCAAGCTTCCATCTTGAGTTT
>JAOXJQ010125110.1:0-16504 GCA_025762765.1 Quercus bicolor | reverse complement strand
GTGCTCCAGCTAGCATGACTGTTCATCTTCCAGCATGCTTGGCACGTGTGCTGCTTCTAGCGGCTTGCAGCCGCGAGGCTCCCGCGAGTCCCAGCCGCGACTCTCTGTTTTCTTGCACACTCTTGAGCAAACTTCACTCTATCTCACTCTCTACCCTTACATCAATCCCACCTAAATACAGGGTTACTAAATGCTGAATTACAAGCAAATTTAGCACGGAATAAAGCCAATTAGATGGTTGAATAAATTCAACCTTACAGCTTCCAAATTCAAACAGGCAAGTTAACTTTCGTACGTGCTTTCATCAGCAGCTTCTCCTTGTTGCGGCATCATTGTCATCAATCAATTTGATGTTTCTGCCATTATATATAGGTCCACTACTAATATCTTTTGATCCATTCTATCTTGGGGAAAAATCTCTCTTTACCAAATCTCCTTCTTGTAAGGGAAAGAGCCAAAATATCATGGAAGAAGTGCAAGACATTGTGATTGTGGGAGCTAGAGTTGTTGGCCTTACAACATCCTCAGGTCTTCATAAGTACTCTTCCTCTCTTTCTTTTTATATATATGCATATATTGCTTTTTTTTTTTTTAATCTTTGGTTTGATTTTTTAAGTCCTATTTTTTTTCCTAAGTAAAACATTAGAGGGATTAAATTCTTTTCTCCTAACAATGCAAATATTTTGTAGGTTGGGTATTCGAAACTTAGTATTGGAATCCTCACATAGTCTAAGGATCACTGGATTTGCCTTTACAGCATTGACAAATGCTTGGAGGGCATTAGATGCTGTTGACCTTGGTGATTCCCTCTGGCAACAACATAAACAGTTTTATTTGTAAGTACTAAGTAGACTTCTCTCTTCATTAATGCCTTTTCTTTTGGTGGTAATAATTGAAGAATTCATTAAGTAGAAGCAGAAATAGGCTGAGTACAAATACTGTGAAATTTTTTCCCTATAAAAATGCAATAATACAATCAGGTGGACTATCAAAAACTAGAAATGGTTGTGATGTCGCGGCAGCCTAAAGAAAGCATACACGATACTATTTGATGAAATAGATACTAAACTATTAGTTTCTAGTAGTAAACCTCAAATCTATGAGAGGTTCCTTGAATCCATGGGGGGTTTCTTGAATTCACAAGGAGAAAGGGTCTAGAATCCACTAGAAAATAGAAAGACAAGAGTCTAAATTTTATTGATTGAATAATTGTTAAAAAAACATGTATAGACTTAGGGGTCTATTTAAGGACTCTGTAAAACTTGACAGACAAGAAAATATATTCTAAAATAACTCCTAATTAATACCTAACCATAATAGGAACCAAATTTGACCTAAAAAAACATTAAACAAGGAAATAAACATCCTACACCTAAAATAATGAAAAATACATAAAACTACCAAAAATAACAAATTACATAAATTAATTTGAAGATTCTATCCTACATTAGACCCCTACACTTGAAAAAAACTCGTCCTCAAGTTCATCTTTGAAATTTGAAATCTCCCATGTCAAGAGAACAAATACTTTGAATACTTCATCTTCTTTGTCATTAAATCAAATCTTTCCACCCCAATAAAATCAATAAACCTTATTTCGGTGTCTCCCACCAAAATAATAGGAGCTTGAATGTTGCAATCATCTAACTTGACTTATTGACAACTTCCTCTATAATTTCTTCCTTAATGGTCTCTACTATCTCGACCTTAGGATCTTTCTCTATAATAGGGTCTTCATTAATCTCCTCCACAATCTTGATTTCATGTTCTTCTTCTATAACAAGGCTTTTATTAATTTCCTTAAAAGTCTTCATATTTTCTTCTTTGACTTCTACGTATTCTTCAAGAAAATTATTTTTTTCAATGTGCAATTCTTCCCTTAATGGTGGAATATTTGGCTCTTTAAAATAATTCAAGTATGAATTTCTTGGCCAATAATGATAATCTTGTTTTGTATACAACAAAAGTTCATCACAATCCAAAGGATAAAAATTGATAGCAAGCATCTTTTTCATCCTTGATTATGAACAAATTTTGTGTTGACCTTGTCAGGTTTTATTAGATTGTACTCATTCCCACCAACGTAAGGCATACTCACTAAGCTTATACAAAGCAAGTCCAACTTTTCTCTCTTAAGAAATATTCTCAAAGTCAAATAAATCCTCTAGATCAAGTAGCCAATCAAGAAAATCTTCTTTTAAAAGATAATCATTAAAACTTGCAATTCTCTGATAAGGTCTATATGAAATTTGCTTACCAATAGGTTGCATATGAGTTACGTCTCCACTTTAATTATCACTATTATTTCCATTCTTCAATGGCGTCATCCTAGCATAGATATTTGTGAGTGCTTTTGTATGTCACGTAATACTCGCTAAGTTATTTGTTGTTGTTGTGATGGTGGATACCATTTCATCGTTTATCAATCAGACTAGGATAAGTCAAGGCTCTGATACTAACTGATGTTGCAGAAGCCTAAAGAAAGCACACATGATACTCTCTTTGATAAAATGGAAACTAAACTGTTAGTTTCTGGTAGTAAACCTCGAATCCATGAGGGGTTCCTTATATCCACAAGGGTCCTTGAATCCACAAGGGGAAAGGGTCTAGAATTCACCAAAAAGTAGAAAGACAAAAGTCTAAAAAATGTGTACAGACTTAGGGGTCTATTTAAGGACTCCGTAAAACTTGATAGACAAGATTATATGTTCTAAAACAACTCTTTAATTAATACCTAATCATAACAGGAACCAAATTTGACCTAAAAAACATTAAAAATATCTAAAAACTAGGAAATAAATGTCCTATACCTAAAATAACGAAAATTACATAAAAATACCAAAAATAACAAATTATATAAATTAATTTGAAGATTCTATCCTACATCATGTTGGGTGCTTTTCAATTTTGTTAGAGCTTTAGCATATGAGTTAGTTTAATGATCAATCAAAGACACTAACCACCAACACTTATTCACATACTCATGGGTCCATATATCATGAGGACTCCATAAGATACCACTGTTAGGACATATGTGAAATTGTTAGAGACATATGTTATGTATATTTGCTAATCCTTTGACAAAACACACTTTACTTATAATTGGGTAGATCTAGGATGGGTTTAATACTTCAAGGAGCAAGAGTTCAAGTGTAATATTGAAGCCATGCAAATTTGTCCAAGAAACAAGTGAAGAAATGTTGTTTGTTAAAGCTCAACATCATTATATCTATCAAGGTTTAATGATGTTGCTCAACAGCAACTTGACAGAAGCTGTATCTGTCGAGAATTATGAAATTAAAATTTTCAGATCTGATTTCACGCATATCCATGTGTATCTGTGTAGGGTTTCTTTTTTCATAACCCTAGATATATATAAGGATTATTTAAGAGCCGTCTCAAGAGATGCAAAGGTTGTTGCACTTGTTGTTGCATGCATATTGTGACCAGAGACAATTTGCCCTAGTTCATCATATTCTCTCTAGAAGCTATTACGTCTTTACCCCAAAGATTTTGTAACCAAGAAGCTTCTTGATCTTCATTGTTGGATGAATTGAACCAGAGGCAATTTACCCTAGTTCATCATATTCTCTCTAGAAGTTACTACGTCTTTGCGCCAAAGATTTTGTAAGCAAGAAGCTTCTTGATCTTCATTGTTGGATGAACTGAATAACTTTGCAGTCAACATCTTTCTCAAGTTGGTGTGTTAGTCACGTACTGCGATTTATGCATCATTAGTTAGTCACGTACTGGAAGCCGTGCATTGAAATAAGAGATTGCCGCTACATTACAAGTCCAATTGGGTATTGGGGTAAGGGTTCAACTATAGGTTGGTATTTGATACTAGGATTTCTTTTACTTGTAACTGCTTATTTTGATAACAGTGGATTCTTGGAAGTGATGACCTTAAATTCACCCGGAGGGGTTTTGCCTAGATGGTTTTCCCTATTCGTAAGCAAATCACCCATGTCAAATTTATTTTCTATTGCATTGAACTTAGTTGATGGTTTGTTTATGCTACCACACTTATTGCATGAAATTGAATCTAATTAATTTCACTTGGCTAATTAATTGATTAATTTACCAAAGGAGTCAATACATTTTTGGCCTATCAACCATTAATAAAAAAATTTATGTTTTATTTTAAACTTTACAAATTGCAACTTTTCACACAACATTTTCTCTTTTTTTATTATTATCAAGTAACCAAAGTTTTAAATTGAAAAAATTAAACTTTATGTTACAATTGGTGGAGTATAAAAGTGAAACACTATGAATAAGATGGAAAAGGATTTATATTCAAATACAACTTCAATAACCACTTCTTATTGTTGAGTGAGTGATACATAATTACATATATCCATCGCCATTTGAAGGCTACGCAACAGGAGGGAAAGACATTTGAAGGCAAAACCTTTTCAGTAGGCAAGATAACCTAGAAAAATTGACATTAATTTCCTATATAAATTGCAAAGCTTGGAAAGTATATAAACTTCTAACTTGGAATTGGTTTTTGCCGTTGTTTCATTGACAATACAATGATTAGTTGTTGGTCCAATGATTAATTGCTGGTTCATATTACTAATTAGCTATGAGAAGTTCTAGTAATCACTAAAGTATGTTGTCTCATTTTTTATATTAGAAAATAGAATTGACCTCCCAGCAGTGCCCAGCACAAATACAAGAAAACGCACACCATGTAACTGACCAGCAGATGATTGTATGCAGGAATATGACCACCTCTACAATTTCAGGACGACAAACCACAGCCATGTCATTTAAAGCAAAAGGAAAACGGTAAGTCAAAGCTCTACTTATGGTTATAGTGCCCATATATCATGCAAGTTATAACCTGTTGTTACTCTCTCTCTCTCTCTCTCTCTCTCTCTCATTGATAGGGATGGCAACATATCCCTAACCTACTTAACTCGGGGTTTTCCCTACCCCATCCTAAATGTGTGTATATATACATTTAAATTTATATATATATATATATATATATATATTTATAGATAATATATAATTACAAATTGGTTTCCGAAATAATCATCTCTCTTATTAATTTCACCACCACCCTTTCTCCTCTCTCTCATGTCACTTTTTCTCATCAGTGTTGGTTTATTTTATAGGAAATGCTAACGAGTGCCTTTAGGGCATTGGTTAATAATCCATATAAAGAAAGTTTTTATGGGAAACGAAAAAAAAAAAAGTAATTAATATTATGAAAACTTTTTTTATTTCCTATAAAAATGGTATTAAAACTTTCTTAAAGTGGATTATTAATGAGTGCCCTAAGGGCCCTCGTTAGCCAAACCCTTATTTTATTAGGAGTGACAAAAACCAAAATGCCTTTGTCTGCCCCATATCAACTTGCTCCCACTCGCACATTGCACTAGCTTTCTCCACCTGGAAGAGGAGATTAGGGATAGATCATATGGCACTCATGATCCGACCTCATCTTGTCCCATTGCCATCTCTACCCATTGTAAAGTACAATGTTAGAGGTTTTTAGGTTGTCAAGTGCAATCCCTCTTAGAACATCACCTAAGTAATATTAAAATTGAGTAATGACCCTTATGACCTTTCTCAAACTCCAGCTGGTTGTAATGACAATGTTATTATGTTATTTTTTCATGTATATACCCAAAAGTTTGATCATTGGTGGACTTAGGTGGCCAAAATTTTTATACGATACTGATTATTTTCTTTTGAAATTATAATTCATAATTGAGATGTTTTATAAGCAAGCTCGAATAATTATTGTATGATGTGCAGTGGAGACCATGAAAGTTGATGTTGGAAGCCCTTGCAAATGAGCTTCCAAGTGGCACTATTAGGTTCTCTTCCAAGGTAGTTTCTATAGAGGAATCAGGATTCTATAAGCTTGTGCATCTTACTGATGGAACTATTATCAAGACTAAGGTAAAATCACCCGAAGTACTATTATTAACTATTTTATTTTTATTCTACTGGGACCATAATTTGGTGCAATAAATTAATAAAGCATATTGAGAGTTGATGGATTCGTAAGAGCTCATGCATCAGGTTTATCCAAATGCAATTTAGATAATACTGTAGCAAAAAAATCACTATAAACGAACCTCCAAAGTCCAACCCATTATGCATCACTGTAGAAAACTTTACATGTTGCTACTATTTTCTCTAAAATATAAAGGATACTGTAGCTCACATGCTTTTCTTTTTAAGCATTTAAGTTGGTGAAGCCATAAATTTAACCATTTAACACCACAAAAATCTACTTAAATTATCTTAGCATTTACATGAGTGGAACCATAAATTTAACAATTTGACTACTTTATCCTTTTCTCAAAAAAAAATAAAATAAAATAATTTATCTATTTTAATGATGTCGCGGAAGCCTGAAGAGAAGCATACATGATGCTTTCTTGATGGAACAAAAATTAAACTGTTAGTTCCTGGTAGTAAACCTCGAATCCACAAGGGGTTTCCCTAAATCCACAAGGAGAAATAAACTGGAATCCACCAAAAGAAAATTTGACAAAACGTTTGCATTTATTGATAATAGTCTAATTTGCCACTAACGGCTACAAAACATATAAATACTGGGAAAAACGTCCAAAAACCCTAATTCGCACTAATTATGCAATTAGGTCACAAAAATACCAACCAAAAATGGCAAAATTGAGTTAAATGCAAAATCATAAACTACTGACCTTAAGGGTCGTCCCAAAACATAGGGACCTTATTCTGACTTTTAAACTAAAAGTTATTAAGGAAAAACAAATATTACTATAAATAGCAAAAATATTGTTTTCGGGGCTTTAATGAAGGAATTCGCCTAAATTTTGGTGACATTCATAGTTATGAATCTGGATTAGAATGCCGTTTCCCTTCAACCTACCAAATTTCATGCAATTCCAACACTATTACCCCGATGGCCCCTACTGGCACCCTCCTTTGATATTGTGTTGTGACTTCCTATGCTCCTGCTGCTCTAGGAATGCATGTGCTGTCTGTTCTACATTAATCCCCCCTGCTTGAAAAGAACTCGACCCTGAGTTCCCACTATTTGGTTCATTAGGAGGATGATAATCATACAAGTCAGCAACATTGAAGGTAGAAGAAATGCTCATGTCTGGAGGAAGAGCAACCACATAAGCATTGTCATTGATCTTCTTAGTAATTTGAAATGGCCCATACTTCTTGTCCTTCAATTTGTTGTAGGTACCAACAGGAAATCTCTCATTTTTAAGATAGACCAGCACTAAATCCCTAACATTAAATATCTTCTCATGCCTCTTCTTATCAGCAGCTTCCTTATACTTGACATTTGTAGGTTCAAGTTTCTACCTCACCTCCTCTTGCATGGCTTGAATACGTTTAGCCATATTCTCTGCTGCTTGACTCACTCCTGAAAGCTTAGGTAAAGGTATCAAGCCCAAAGCGTGTTTTGGGGGCACGCAATAGATAATGGCAAATGGAGACTTACCAGTGCTTCTATTGACTGAGCTATTGTATGCAAACTCTGCTTGGGACAATGCAAGATCCCACTACTTCGGCTTCTCGCCTGAGATACACCGGATCAAATTCCCTAAAGTGCGATTAACCACTTATGTCTGGCCATCAGTCTGATGATGACTAGTGTTGCTGTAATTCAAGAAAGTGTCAAAACACTTCCACAAAGTCTGCCAGAAGTGACTAATGAACTTGGTATCCCGATCAAAGGTGATGGACTTTGGTACTCCATGCAAATGCACAACTTCCTTAAAGAACAGATTGGCCACTCGAGTAACATCTGAAGTCTCCTTGCATGCTATAAAATGGGACATCTTCGAGTACCTGTCTACCACAACAAAAACAGAATCCATACCTTGTTGGGTTCGAGGAAGACCTAGTATAAAGTCCATATACAGATCCTCCCATGGTGTCTGTTCTACATTAGTCCCCCCTATTTGAAAAGAACTCGACCTTGAGTTCCTACTATTTGTTTCATTAGGAGGATGATAATCATACAAGTCAGCAACATTGAAGGTAGAAGAGATGCTCATGTTTGGAGGAAGAGCAACCACATAAGCATTGTCGTTGATCTTCTTAATAATCTGAAACGGCCCATACTTCTTGTCCTTCAATTTGTTGTAGGTACCAACAGGAAATCTCTCATTTCTAAGATAAACCAGCACTAAATCCCCAACATTGATTATCTTCTCACGCCTCTTCTTATCAGCAGCTTCCTTGTACTTGGCATTTGTAGCTTCAAGTTTCTGCCTCACCTCCTCTTGCATGGCCTGAATACGTTCAGCCATATTCTCTACTGCTTGACTCACTCTTGGATGCTCAGGTAAAGTACCAAGTCCAAAACGTGTTTTGGGGGCACGCAGTAGACAATGGCAAATGGAGACTTACCAATGCTTCTATTGACTGAGCTATTGTACGCAAACTCTGCTTGGGACAATGCAAGATCCCACTGCTTGGGCTTCTCGCCTGAGATACACCAAATCAGATTCCTTAAAGTGTGATTAACCACTTCTGTCTGGCCATCAGTCTGAGGATGACTAGTGCTGCTGTAATTCAAGGAAGTGTCAAAACGTTCCACAAAGTCCGCCAGAAGTGACTAATGAACTTGGTATCCCAATCAGAGGTGATGGACTTTGGCACTCCATGCAAACGCACAACTTCCTTGAAGAATAGATTGGCCACTCGAGTAACATCTGAAGTCTTCTTGCATGCTATGAAATGGGACATCTTCGAGTATCTGTCAACCACAACAAAAACAGAATCCATACCTCGCTGGGTTCGAGAAAGAACCAGTATAAAGTCCATAGACAGATCCTCCCATAGTGCTTGTGGAACTGGCAAAGGCATGTATAAACTAGTATTCTGAGATTAACCTTTAGTAGTTTGATAAATTGGACACTTCCTCACATAATTGCCAATATCCCTCTTGAGTTGTGGCTAATAATACCTCTCTTCCACCAGTGCTATAGTCTTATCTCTGCCCATATGTCCACTTAAACCTCCACCATGTAGCTCCTTAATAATCTGCTCCCTTAATGAACTTTTAGGGATGCGTAATTGGTTACCTTGAAAGAGGAAACCATCCTAGATGTACATACTATTAACAGCAGTATGAGTTTGTTGACACTTACCCCAAATATCACCAAAATCCTCATCATTCTCGTACAGCTCCTTGAGGCAATCAAACCCTACAACTTCAGTACGTAGGATGGTCAACAAAGATGTTCACCTGCTGAGTGCGTCAGCCACCTTATTAGTGACACCAGACTTGTGCTTCAATGTGAAATAGAAGCGTTGTATATAAGCTATCCACCGAGCATGCATCCTGTTAATGCTAACTTGACTATTGATGTGCTTCCATGCCTAATGATCCGTGTATAATACAAACCCCCTCTGAATCAAGTAGTGCTCCCAATGCTTAAGAGTCCGTACTACAGCAAAGAACTCCAGCTCATAGGCCAACCATTTACTTCGAGCTTCACAAACTTTCTCACTGAAGAATGCTACTGATCTGTTGTCTTGTGATAGGACAGCGCCTATCCCAACCACAGATGCATCACACTCCACCTGAAACACCTTATCGAAGTTGGGTAATGCCAAAACTGGGGAAATCTAAGAGACTTTATCAAACCAGTCTGTCCCTCTAAATTCTGCTATCAAGTCACCATTATAGCTCCTAAACATTGCTAGTGAATTTTTTACTTATGATTTTAAAATTTGCTGACAAAATATGTTTTAGGTTTTGGTATTTCAATTGAATTGCTTTTGATTTAGACTTAGGTTTTGGTATGTTACTCTTTAGGATGATTAACAGATAACAGTTATTAATTATAATAGTTAAGGTTTCAATCTGTTTTCTATGTTTGTCTTAACAACATTGTTGGGATGATCATTTAATAGTTTTTGTGTTTCCCCTAAATTTACTAACTGGCTATTGTTTATTTTAATACGTTATGCATAGAATTCGTGGTGGTGGACATCCAGCGTTTGGTGAATGATATGCACTTTAATGTTGGTGGATTGAAGTCAACTATTTCGACTTCTTTTGATCAACTTCAAACTGCTTCCGATGTGTTTCACTGGAAGATGGTCGAGCTTGAAGCTTCTGTAGCAGTGGCTGATATGAATCGAGAAGCTAAGTATAGGCAGATCTTGTCTTTGGTTGTTAGGTCTGATGTTAGGTATAGTCGGCCTAACACCATTCTGAAGAAGAAGTTTGGGTTTTTTGATTGACTTTGGACTATACTAGGGTCTGAAGAAGAAATTTGGGTTTCATGATTGACTTTGGTATATACAAGGGCTTGTAAAAAAAAATTTGGTAGAACATATATTTTAGGTTGAGCAACTTTTCTATTAACTTCTTGTGTCTTCTAATATATTTAGAATTATTATTATTGGTCCATGTCAGCATTAACACATTATCTTTCGAGTTGTATGCTACAAAATCCAAGTCATTCATTTTCTTTTGTTGCAAATTGTTTCTTCTTTTTGTTTGCACCTAAAACATAATTGATTTTAATATTTTTAATATTCACGGTTGAATTTTTAGGGGTGTTAAATGGTTGGGTTGGGTTGGATACATAAACCACCTTTATCCATTATAAACTAACCCAATAATCAATAAATATAGAAAACAAAAATGAGTAGACCCCAATACAATGAGCAAATTAGATATGTAAAGTCTTATCTTTCAAACACTCAGATTTACTACAAAAATCAAGTGAAAATGTAATGACCTAATGGACCAATAGGAAGCAAGAGCAACTAAAGTTAGTTTGTTTTCATTAATGTTTAGACAATTTTTCATACCTTTGTATAATACCATCAACAAACAAATGCAACAATTAAACGCAAAAAATCGTAACTTTTTAAATTCTCTAAGTTCTAACCACAAAATACAAATATAATCCCAAAGATATTGAGAGTGAGAATTTTATCTTGTATAGGAACTAAAAAGTAAAAAAAAAAAAAAGTGTGTGAGAGAGAAGGAAAGAGATGTGATACTGGTTGCAAACTGCTGTCTTCGATCATTGCCTTTCCACCAAACCAAATGAAATTCATCACTGAAAACCACTGAAAGATAATCAAATAAACACCAACTTCATACTAGAGGAGAAAGTGAAAAATTAAATTTTTTTTTTTGAGAGTTATCAACCTAGATTGGAGATATAACTTGTAAGCCCCATTAGTACATTTGTAGGCTGTTCTTTGTAGAGAAAGAGAAATAGATGTCCATATAAAAGAAAAAGAAATAGAAATAGATCAATGCATGTGAGGCTGGCGATTTTTTTAGGGGATAAATCTTCAATTTGCAGAAGTTATCCTTGAGTAGTTTTGGTTAATTTTAAATTTTAAATTTCAATTAAGAATGGTGAGACATGTGACGAGAACGGGGTGAAAAGGGAAAAAAAAAACATATTAGATAAATGGATTAGTGGGCGAGAAGAGAGGAATCGTTGTTATTTAACTTGTTTTTCTAATTTTGTTTTAAAGGAAAAAAAAAAAGGAACAGTTGTTTAGAATAAGTGGTTAGTGGGAGTGTTCCTATTTTGTAAAAAATATTTTTTCAAATTTATCTTTAGGAGTTTTTAAATTATTTTACATGTCTAACCCTACTATTTAAGCTTTACAATTAGTAAATTTGAAGGTATTTTGGGTATCAAAATTGAGAAATTCAAATAGGAGAAACCCCTTACATAGTAGTATAGACAACAAAAATACTATTAAAACCACTAAAATTGTCAGAATATCTTTAATTTGCTGAAATGCTATTACAATTATAAAATGGCCAAAATACCTTTAAAATCATCTATTAAAATTACCAAATGCCTATAGAATGTGAAAATGACTAAAATATCCTCAAAAACCTATCAAATGACTAAAATACTTGAAACCTAAAATGACCAAAATACCCCTAACCTTAGAAAATGATTTAAATGACCCTGAAACCTAAAAAAAATGACTGAAATACCCTTAAAACCTAAATAAATTAACAAAATACCTTTGAAACTTTAAAATGACTAAAATACCCCTAAAACTAAAAAATGATTGCAATATCATTAAAACCTAAAAAAATGACTGAAATACTTTCAAAACCTAAAAAAATGATGGAAATATCCTTAGAATGAAAAATCAACCAAAATACCCTTATAACCTACAAAATGACAAAAATAAACCTCGAAGCCTAAAAAATAATTGAAATACCCTTAGAACCAAAAAATAGCAGAAGTAACCTGAAACCTAAAAAATGTCCAAAATAACCTCGAAACTTGTAAAATGACCAAAATACCTCAAAAACTCTAAAATGATCAAAATATACTAAAATCTCAAAATTGACCCAAATACCTCAAAATGACCAAAAATACCCATGAAACCTCTAAAGTGACCAAAATACCTTAAAACCTCTAAATTGAGCAAAATAGCGTCGAAACCTCAAAATGTCCAAAATAACCCCCTAAATATCTAAAATGACCAAAAATACCTAAAACCTCTAAAATGATCACAGTCAATTTCGAATTATTTTTGGTCATTTGGAGTGTATTTTAATTATTTTGGAGGTTCCAAAGGTATTTTGGTCTTTTTAGTTCTTTTGGGGTATTTTAGAGTTGAGTGGTTTTTGTAAATGATACTTAGGTTGTTTTTGGTCTAATTGGGTACTTATTTAAAACCCAATTAACATAAATGTTAATTATGTTTAAATTGGGTGGGTTTGGATCTTATTTGAGTCAGTGGGTAAATAGGTTTAGGTTGATTTTGCCACGCCTACTCAAGCATTTGTATTTAAGAACTAAAATTTCAAATGGGCTGAGTACTTGCCTAGTTGTTTTTTATTTCAAAATCCTAAGGCAAATCAAAATTAAATATTGATTAGTTGATAACATAATAGTCTAACAGCAAATCAAAATGCACTTCCTTTTATAAAAACTATTCTTGAAATTGTATAAAAGCAAGATAGGGAACCAAGTTTAACTCCTTTGGATATTGTTGAAATTACTTCAAATCCTTTCTTTTGAACGATTCATCCCATCATAAAGAAAACCAATTGAAGGTGGATTATCAGCATCTACCATTCGAAGCAACTTTATAAGGGGTGCTGCAGCCCTAAGACAAGAGGTAGCATCAACATGTGACCAAAAGCCACGACTATAAAAAATGATTGCTTCAACTAGTTTTCCCTCCCTCGTGGTTGCAAACTTGCTTGACTTCGCTTGGTCAGATGACACATTAAGACATGCTAAAATAAGATATGAAGTAGCAGAACGAGTAGCACCAGTTCTAATCCAATCCCTCCCTTTTGTGAGTTCCTTCACCAATGGCATAAGCGTAGTCTTGCCATATAAGTATGTAGTAATCTTCTCGGCATCTGCAATTGTTTCTTTATGGCTAGGAATATGTTTTCCAAAATCTTCAAGCATCAAATCTATGCAATGTGCTGCGCAAGGAGTCCAAAACAACCCCTCCCCCCCCCCCCCCCTCCCCCTCGTTTCCATTAACTTTTCTCCAGCCTTTTTGTAGTTTGCAGCATTATCAGTTACTAATTGCACAACATTCTCCTCTCCAACCAACTATACAACTTTATCCAACATCTCATAAACAACTTGGGACTTCATAGCAGTTAACTTGAGAAAAACGCCCATCCTGAAAAGGGAGACAAGCTGATAATGCTGTCT
The DNA here is from genome assembly GCA_025762765.1 of Quercus bicolor. Lineage (NCBI taxonomy): Eukaryota > Viridiplantae > Streptophyta > Magnoliopsida > Fagales > Fagaceae > Quercus > Quercus bicolor. Next base: position 2,837 of record JAOXJQ010125110.1, on the reverse strand, counting down.
ATTAAACCAACATTCTCATTGATTGCACGAGGGACTCACTGTCTTCATGACTTCATCTGATATGTATTCCAGTGCTTCCATTTCACAAAGAGAGACAAACTTGAGAAATGGGAGTTGATTTAATGGTGGGAGGTGCTGCAATCTCCTATTTCTACATATTTGAAAACTAACTAGGTTAGTGATAGAAGAGACCCAACTTGGAATTCTCACACTCATATAGAAAGACAACCTCAACGCTTTAAGATCGATTAGGTGCAGGGCCGGCTGAAGCTATAGGCGACTTGGGCAGCCGCCTAAGGCCCCCACTTGTAAGAGGGCCCCCAAGTAGTAATAATATAGTATATAATATTGTTTTCTCATCTGAAAAAAAAAAAAATTGTTTTCTCGTTTGAAGAAAAAAAAAAAAAAAACTAAAACTGTTTCTCACACTAAAGTGACATGAAGGCTAATGCCATCAATATCTTTAGTTTGCAGAAGAAAAGATTACAAAAGGCCCTTTTCTCATCTAAAAAAGAAAAAGAAAAAAAAGAGGCCCGTTTCTCACACTGAAGTAACATGAAGGCTAATGCAATCACCATATCTACAGGAGTTTGCTTTGCTATTGCTCATTGCTGCTGAGTAAAGAATACAAACAGTGCCGGCAAGAGAACAAACAAAAAGACTTAAAGAATTTACTTTACAAAAAGTGAAAAAGAGAACCTTAGATTTCTTTAGAAGCCAATGGCATGATTCGGACCCTTAGATTTCTCTGGACTTTTTAGTCTCTTAGATTTCTTTAGATTTCTCTAGATTCTAGAAGCCACTTAAACTCTTATTGTTTTAGTCTTTTAAAGTGAAAAAGAGTTCACATGTTTTAGTCTTTTACTCTTACATGTTTTAGACAGCCTTACACGTTTTGCTTTTGTTTTGTTCTTTTTTTTTTTTTAAAGAAATCAGATTTAGTGTGATGGACTTTTAGTCTTAGTGAATGAGTGAATCAAGTTGAGTTCTACCTATTTTGCTAGTAGGTTAGTCTTAGTAGATCCAATCAAGTTAAGTCCTACACATTTTGCTAAAAAAAAAGGTTTATTGCTACACAAAAAAAAAAAAAAAAAAAGAGTATTGATAACAAAATTATAAATTTAGAATAATTTACTTTGTATTAATATTAATTTTAATTTTTTTTGTGCAGGTTTAAAGTGTAAAGTGATCATATTAAGTAAACTATAATTGTGCTTTTGATAAACCAGGTTCTACTGTTTTATACATTAAATTTATATTATTCTACCTATATTATCAATTGAAAAAGAAATGTTAGCAGAACTTGAATGCAAAAATTTAATTAGTAATTTTGCCTCTCAAAAAGCAAGAAAAATAAATTTTAATTGAAAACAAAAATATGAATTTATAATAAAAGGCCCCGTTTAAAGCTTTCGCCTAAGGCCTCCAAATTCATTAAGCCGACCCTGTAAACAAGTTTTTTAGTCTCGAAAATAGAAATTTGTTTTTGGAAACAGAAAATAAGAGGAAAAAACAGTTACCAAATATACTCGAAATGTTGTTGATAGCATTCTATATTTCCCATTAAAATGATATTAAAACTTTTCTATTATGGTTTATTAACAATTGCCTTAAGGACATCTGTTAACATTACCCTTTTATATTTCCTATGAAAGAGATATCAAAATTTTCTTATTATAATTTATTAACAACTGTTCTAAGGGAATTCTTTAACATGACCATTCTTTTATTTCATAACTACGAGTCATAATAAAAAAAAACCCAAAAGAAAGCACTAGCCACATTTACACTCTTCTTGAGTCGTTACACATAATGTTCCAAGAAATTTGCATTTATTGATGGTAGTTGACTACCTTATCATTACACCAACTAAATGACCGCCCAACCTTAAATCTATTTTCTTTTTCTCTGTTATTTAATAACCTCCAGACCACCACATCAATCCTCACACAGTTGAATTAAGTAAAGGTTTTTACCAAAAAGTAAATAAATAAATAAGTAAAGGTTGTCCCGAAATGAACACCTACTATTAGAGAATTTTTAGTGACATAACTTTAATATCACAACTTTTGCCTCAATTCTAACGTAGTTAATAGAGAAAAATGATAGGTCTATTTAAAAGTAATCGTCCACCACTTACAATTGACAACTTTAGAAAGTTGTGACACAAGTTGTAAGACTCGAATAATTGCCGACTCTTATGAACCCCCCCCCCCCCCCCAACTTGTATTTGTTTCTTTAAAAAAAAACAAACATAGAACCTCATGAGGTTCCAACCAATTTGCATTTTACTTCTCACAAGTATATGGATCCCACACCTATGAGAGGCATGCTCCATACATCCAGTGCATAAGATACTAGCTACATGGAACCAACTTAGGTCGAATGCTTATATGCACTAGACCTAATAGGATGCAAACACATGTCAAGCATTAGCATGTTCCAAACAATTTGCACTTATTAATGGTAGTTGAATTCCTTATCATTCTACCTATAGAAATGAATGTCTCACCTTATATCCATTTTCTTTTTTTCTATTATTTATCTCTATATGGACCACCACATCAATCGTAATACAATGGAATTTAAATGTGGCCCAAATTGGAAAATTACTGTTATCAAACCCCCCCCCCCCAAAAAAAAAAGTACTAAAAAAGAAATAAGAAAAATGGAAAATAGAAAACCTAGAGTATCATGAAAAATTATTCAATATTCCATAACTCTAAACAACATATAGAGTGTTGTAATGCGTGAAGTTAAAAAGATGGATGGTTTTACATTCATAGAGGGATGCAGTTACATTCTTTATGCATGTTATTGCATTATTAAGAATTCCA
>JAOXJQ010125096.1:0-10336 GCA_025762765.1 Quercus bicolor | reverse complement strand
CCCACTGGTCTACTAGCTGCCTAGCCACCACCACTACACTATGTTGGCTGTGCCACACCTCATCCCCAAAAAAAAGCGGTTTTATTTATTTTTTTTTTTTACTCCCCTTGACACTCCCATCCAAATAAGGGTTGAACTTCTCCCTTACCCAACCTCTATAGCATGCACCTAGTGATTCTAGCTCATATTTACCACTTTTGGTGATGTGTCATCCTAGCAAGACATTTCCTCTAAAAGAACTTAAGTAAGAACCCCAAAATAGGCTCCCTTTCTCCCCACCATTGGACACACCCTCTCTTACCTATAACTTGTGGCCCACCTCCCTTATATTGGCTAAGTACAGGTTGGTGGAGCATAAGCCTTGCATGCATGCTCTACTTATATATGAGTCCATTACTTTACTAGCTCTCATGTGTTTGCCATTGCCACTAGATTTGTCTAATTCTGTTGCATGCTTTGGTACTCATTTAACCCTTGTAGCATGAATGAGTCTTTGGGTTTTCATTCTTCGCATCCCATTTGTTCTTTGGGCTGGGCATTGCTTGGATATGGGCTTTCTTTTTTTTAACTCGACCCATGTCCCTTCTTTAACCTACATCCATGGGCTGGCTGGTGCTCTTACCATGCCACTGCATTACTCCTATTATAATATCACTTATCCCTTTTGCCTTGTTGTTACCTCTAGGCTTATAGGCTGAAATGCCTGACATGTCAATCCCTCACATTATACCTTTTTTTGGTCTTTACTGCCCAACATTCCTACTAGGCCAATCCATTAAGCACCTCAGGCTTCCTTAGCCCCTTTTGTTTTCGGGCATCCTCAACCCATTTCATTCTTTGGGCATCCTTGGCTCATTTCATCCTTTCCTACCACCTTCATTCCCATGGGCTTTTGCTAAATCTTTTGGGCTTCTCTAGCCCAATTACCATATCCTTACCTTTGGGTTTATCGGCCTTCAAACCAACCCTATTTACTAACTCCTTTCTTTGGGCTTCCCTAGCCCACTTTTATTTTTTTTTCCATCTCTTACAATTCCTATGGGCTTAGCACTTCGTTCTTCGAGGCTTCCTCGGTCCATTTACTTCTTCTTAGGCCACTTATTATTTTATAGGCCGATTGACCATTATTCCTACCATTTTGGCCCAATAGTCTTTATTTTATTGCTTTCTTTCTCCATCTTTTTCATATTGTTAGGCTTCTTCTACCATTGGGCCCTTTTGTCAAAAATGGGAATAAAAAAAAAACAAGCTACTGGCATTAGCTTTCGAGGCTTTAAGTGAATTGGGCTTTGAGGTTTGGTTTTGGAAAAGTTGTGGTATCGATCAATGCTTCCCTACTATGTTTGAAATCGATATCAAATTTCTATGATGAAAATCCGACCGCATTTTGCCTTATTTTCATGGCGGAAATCCAGCAACGCTCCATCTCAAGTGCATCATTGCACACAAAATGTTATTCTTGTCAAGCTTTCATCGTGAGAATATAGGAACAGGGGTGCCCCATTTTCACGGTGAAAATTTGACAAAGTTTCACGTTTGGTGCGCTATAGCACACTGGCAAGGTTTCACACCTGTATATAAGGCATGTGCCATCATGCTCGTGCCAGGACAAGCTAAAGCTCCTCAAAGCATCAAGCATATTGATGTGTGTCACATACATGGGGAAACCAATGTCACTTGGTGACATGGATCGGGATGATCATACCGCAATGATCATGCACACAATATAACGTGAATATGCACCTACAACAATTGCCTTGAGCACATACACACACTATAAGGTCAAGAGCACTCATGACTAGAGAAGGCCACTCGCATAGCCATGAGAGTACATCATACAAAGTGCATGATCACCTATATACAAGCATATATAGATATACATACATCATGTCGAATGCTATCACATAGAACGAGAAAGTAAAGCAAACATTGCCACTGTTCCAAGGATATGGTCCAGCAAGGTACAGGAAATGTAAATCAAACATTATCATACCTAAGGAACGCAAAAGAGAAGTGCTGGATAGATAAAGGGTACATGGAAAGGGGACCCTAGTACATGATTCTAAGGAAAAGGGCTAAGAGAGAATGAGAGAGAAAACCACTCGGGGAGGCTAGGCCCTTTTTGGGCTTGCGTCTTCTTGTTTGCATCCTTACCCTTTTTGCTGATGCCTAGGAAGTCATGCCTTTGCTCCTCACTCCATGCATGTACATGCAACAAATAGAGAAAGCAACTAGCAAACAAGTAAAAGGGATAACAAAGAAGGGTAAAGAAAGCATTCAAAGAGACACACTAGCAAAGAGAGCCAAACGGAAGCAAACAAACATATTAAGCATAGGAGCAACCAAACATGTCATCAAACAAAAGACAGTGTCCTAGGAGGACAAATATTGGTTTGGATTGAGTGTCCATAGTTCCATGAGATTGGAGTATGGACGACACACGTGCCATCAAGTAAAATTCCTAAAAGGGACTCAGGCTCTCTCGTGTATCAAAGATGGGTGTGAACCTACATAAGATAGTGGGAATTAGGCTTGATGACACAAGCAAGCAAGGACTCATGCATGAATATATAGACAAGCGTGCAAAGATGCAAAGAAACAAAGAGAGCCAAACGGGGGCACAAAGCAAGCAAGGTAAGCATAACATTGCACAAAGCGGAGAAAGGGTATGCATCAAGCAAATCAACATCATGGGGATGTGTTCCCTCAAGTGGTTACACCCAAACAAGCCACAAACGGGACGAAAGCAACCACAAACAAGCAAGTGGCCCTAGAGACCAACAAGCGTAAGCCCATGAAGGGCACAAAGCATGGCAAAACCTAGATCTAAGCAGGCGAACATAGATATAAAGTATCAAAGCAAGCAAGCATACACATGCATAAAGAAAATTATCCAAATCCTTTGATATAGGCCTAGGTGTATGGATGTAGGCTTAGACCACAAGATCTAGATCTACACCCTACCTAAAGTGACAAAACATAAGAAAGAGATATATCAAGAGACAAGAAGGCTACAAAAGCACATGGCATCGCATCCAACATGTAGATTAGACACGTAAACATGGCACAGAGCACACAAAGATATTGATCTAAGCATAAACATGGTGAAGAGCACATTAACATGTAGATCTAGGCATAAACATGGCAAAAAGCACATAAACATGTAGATCTAAGCATAAACATAGTATTTAGGCATACCCTAGTCCAAGAAGGCTAGGCCAGCATCATCAAAGTAATAAAATATGTTATAAAGCAAGGAGACATGCTAGGAAAGCTATAAAACATGCTAAGGAGCAAGATAAAGTAAAGATATACTATGGAAAGTAATAAAACATGTTATTAAGCAAGATAAAGTAAAGGGTGTAGATTGTAGCTAAAAGCTACATCTATACCCTTAAACCTCAAATCCAAGGTCCAAAGACCAAGAAGAGAAAAAAGAATGCAAGAAAAATACTTCTTGATTGTTTAGAAGAGAGAGAAATCAAAGGTTTTTTGGATGTGTTTAAGAGAGAATTTGGAGAGGAAAAGAGAGAGAACCTGCCCAAAAAATGCTCCAAAAATGCCCAAAACTTTTTTTTTTTTTTTAATCTGAGGGGGGGTCTAGGGATATAAATAATTGAAAAGGGACTATTCGGCTTTTGGCACCGGTCAAGTCTGGCAGCCCTTTAATGGCTACTAGGTCTAATGCTAACATCAGCAATCTTGGCTTCTTCCCCAATTCGATTTCAGATGCATATTTAAAAATCTTCCTGAACTCCAATTGAGCTAATCTTGGTGGCTCTGGAAAAATCTAGGTTTCTGGTTTCCAGAACAGTAAAGAAAATTAAATTTCGACGGTCAAGTCAAAAGTTATAGCCACGGGAAATGAGTTGACGAGCCCAACACAGTTTTCAAGATATCTAAACTATTTTAACTCCAATTTTGACCCATGAATAGTCGTTGGAACAGGAATTCAATAATCCTGTCAATAACTGGTCTCAACCCATTCTAATTGTCGGATCAAAATTAGGGTTTTCAAGGCCCTAGGACTCAACTTTGGTCAAACTTGGTCAAAGTTGACAAAAATCACTAAATACCTCAAGTTTGATGTAGAAACATGAAAAATGCTATTTTGGGATGATTTTGACCAACTTTTACTTTCGGTCAACCCAAGATTGACTAAGGGCATTTTGGTCAATTTGACCTAAAATGGCACTTCGAATGCTTCAATGCTCGAATGGGTTACGCCACGTCAATTTAGGTGTTTCCACGACCCTATGGAAGAAACTTAATATTTTAGAAAATTTTAGGGTCGATACGTAAATTGACGATGGACAAAATACAGTAGTTACGGCACTCCTAGGCATAGTACTCATAGACCAAGTGTCAAGTTGGATCAAAGGCCTACATTGGAGAGATTGATAAAGGCATCGATGTCACTCATCTATAGCAAGACTTGAAGACACATCCTTTGGCTCTGGCTCATAAGGCTTAGGTATGTTCCTCTCTCCCTTCTATTTGTCAGTTCAAGATGTATATATGTGTGCTAATAGATAGCTTCTCTCTGCTTTTGAATGCAGGGTGCTAACAGATGCCATGACCAAGGGGCAAAGCCTTCGTTCTCTATCCACTTATTCCACACATCTACTAATGGGCACTATCACACCTTTAGATCGAGTAGGAGTTTAAGGCATTTCTCAGTATTTTGCCTCACTTTATGAGTCATGGGCTAACTGAGGCCTTGGTGCAACGATTTCATGTAGAAACAGGCACCTTCCAATTGAGCTAGAGGGAGTATGCTATACTTCCCCTGGATTAGACGGCCATCTTAGGCCTTAGATTTGGAAGGGAGCGTGTTCCAACTGAGTTTGTGAGCTTTACAGAGGCATATGAGCTCTTGGGTATAGCTTACCCCCTTACTATGACAACCAAAGAGTACTTTGGGCCTACTTAAAAGCCTCAAATCCAAACGACATAGATCTCAAGAGATTCTTTTTCTACTTCGTCGGTAGTTTCTTGCTTGGTAACAACACCTACAAGCTATAAGCAGCAATGAGAGTGGTGCTGGATATAGGGGCATATGATTAGGGATCCATTTTTTACGCGTTCTTTATCCATTTCTTGAGGTAGGCATCATGCCGGAGCTCCAAGAGCCTTGAGGATTGCTTGCAGGTTCTGGTATGGTGGGCATATGAGTACATCCTGGCCCTACGACCACAGTACATAGGCCTTTCCATGACATTATATCCCAGGGCATTGGCCTAGACGCTTTGTACTCTCTCTTGAGTTGTTTTGATGCAGCTAGCCACTATTAGTGCTGCACTTAATTGCATCATTTGGGGTGAGATATGAAATAACCTATATGGTGGAGGGTTGTTGAGCAGATGCGAGGTCACTCCTACTATGGCCAAGTCGCGTGCACGGCACTAGTTTTGGGCTTACACCAACTAAGAGTTCTTTGTGGCTAAGTGGACATTTCATCGGGTCATGCCGTTCTTTAAAGTACCCAAGGATCCACCTAGTCGGATACCTTGCCCTGAGATGATTTTAGATGACCTTGATTATATGATAGGTTCTTTCGAGGGTTTTATTACAGAGGCCACAGATTATGTCACCTGGTTTTTAGAGTCATTCGTTGGACCCATCATTAATGATTGCCCTGTGAGTAAGGGCAGAGAGCTCGAGGGTTTTGCATACACCCAGCGGGCTTAAGAGGCCCGCTTAAGATTACATGTAGAGACCTTGTAGGCTCAAGTGAGAGATCTTGAGAATACTGCTACAACCAAATAGGGGTATACGTAGGAAGAGATTGCCAAGATGCTAGCTTGTGAGAGGAAGCAATGGCAGAGAGACCAAGAAAGCCAGGCCATTGCCATTGAGAGGGAGAGAAGTCCGCATATTGCTGAGACAACTTTGCTCTAGAGGTATATTGGTGTCTTGATTGGCAAGATGAGGAGGCAGAGGATGCACATGCCTTTAGCACCTACTATTCCAAGCAGAGATCCTTCTATTCGAAGACACGAGCTAGAGTATGCCAGTTCCTCCAAGTCCTCTTGGCGGTTAAGGATTTGCCCCTATTTTAGATTAGGCACGAGGCCCTATACCAAGGTAGGCTCCATTTCAGACTCCAAGATGGGTCTAAGGCTCTTCGGCCGGGTGAGCTGGTCCTTCTTCTAGTCTAGCTACTGATGATGAAGTCGATGATGGCAGGGCTAAGCACTTTGTAGATGACTCTATCAGAGATGATGACTCTCCTTAGACTAGCCTATGTGGTTATATTGGGCTGAGCTCATTCTGTTGGGCTAAGGTCTATTCTGCTATGGGTCGAAGTGTCAGACCTAACCCATTATTCTAGCAGGACCTTGCTAAAGGGAAAATTTTTGCACAAATCCAGTATCCCAAAAGTAAAGACAACAAATATTAACAAATACGTATATATATTAATTCATGAATGTCAATACGCATTTATAGATTTAAAAGTAAATGCCTCATGGCAAGAAGATAAGTTACAGCAGAGAGAGTTAGTCAAGGAAGCGTTTAACATAACCAATATGGTAGAATGCTAAATGAGAAAACAGAATGTAAAAATAATACAACAAAATGTAAAATGATAAGTCCTTCTGTAAGAAGTGAACCAAAGAGAACTTAAACCCCAACTTGGATAACCTTGCTATTGGGCTTAGCCATCAAAGTTATGCATTTTGGGGAATGAGCCTAGATGGCTACTTGTCGCTGCTTTGGGATTTCAAAGAGGGGTTTACTATAAGAGGGAAGGAAAAGGTAGCCTATTGATGCATGTCTTTCTTTCGTATTTACTCTATTTTCTTTTTACTTCACTCTTTCTCTTTGCTCTGCTATTTCTCTTACAATTCTCTCTATTTCTTGCCTTAGTCGTTCTCCCTTCCGTTTTTGGCTACTATTCCTATTTATACTGGGCTCATCCTATGAGGTTTCTCTCTTTTACCCCTATGGCTCACTAACCATTTTGTCTGCTATGAACACATCTTCAAAGCTACCTACTAACCTATTGGTTGCTCGGCCACCACTATATCTAGGCATGCCCAGTACCCTCTCTCTCTTCCACTACCCATTCCATGACAATTCCAATTCATTTGGTTCCACCGCAGGCCTTTCCCCCTTGCTTGAAAGGATAAGGCTTTGGGTCTCTCTCTACTTACCTCTCTGGCATGCATTAAGTGGTCTCGACCATCTACCAACTATTTTGGGCAAAGATGCCATCCCAACAAAGCATCTCCCAAAAGAGGCTCTTACTAGATACTGGAAATAGGAAATTTTCCCCCCTCCACCAAACCACACCCTCTATAAATCCCTTGACCATGGGTCCATCTCCCTTGCATTGGTTAGGTATAGGTTAGTGGTGCTCCAACCATAGTATGATTGTTACACTACTCTCGGTTTTTGTTTTTCTTTCTTTCCCACACTATTTCCGTCGTTGTTGCTCAACTTTGTCTCGTTCTACTCCTACATCATCTCTACCTATGCTTATCTTTTATGGAGGATGACAAGGGCTTATCGGGTTTGCCCCACTTTTGCCTCTTCTTAGACTTATGGGTCTGCCTACTACTACTTTCTGCCGAGCTAGCCCATTGCCTTATTTCTTTCTCTTCTTTTCTTTGGGCCTTTTCAGTCCTTAGTTTCTGTCGTTACTTGGTTTTTGTCGTTACTTACTAATCTCTTATTATATTTATGTTTTACTTGTTACTGGGTTTTTTTGCTATTGGGCGCTTTTTATCAAAAATGGGTATCAACATTATGTTTAATGAATTTTACTATATAACAATTTTTGTTAAACAAAAACAAAAGTAAAAGCTCTTACGGTGAATTTCTACTATTAGAGCATTTATATCAGCTCATGTAAAAATATCTTGTCTATTTTAGCACAAGAACTTATTTTTTCTATTTTGCACATTCACTTTTCAAAACACCCCACATGAGATTATTTATTTTACACTATATTTCATTAAAATATTTTTTTTTTACCAATATATTATTTTGCTCTTAAATCATATCTATCTTCCTCAACCAAAAACCACCGCCCCTAACCTACAAACACACACCGCCCCTATCAACCAAAGTTTCCAACAAGTTTTTCAGCCAAATACGCAAGAAAAACCCGATCAAAGCAACACCAAAACAAAATATCAATATCCAAAGTTTTCTTCAAAATTTTTTAAAAGGTCTTAGAAAACAAACATAAGCTAGAAATATCAAACAAAACCTAAAACAAACCCACAAACTTGACACAATCACATTATGATTCTACTATTGCTAGTAGCCAAGTTTATCATTGATCCTCACCAAACGCACAAACTTCTCAAATATCAAATACCCATACCCAAATCTAACTCAAAACAAATACCCAAATCAAATCCACTAATCTCAACCAAATCACATTTCTGCTCAAAATTTCTGCCATAGAAATTTTCTTTCAAATCAACCTTCTTCTACTCTAATCTCTCAACAAAATCCCCATCCAAATCAACCTTCCTCCACTCTATTTTTGCCGTGGAAATTTTCTTTCAAATCAACCCTCTCTTCTGTCACGACACCCCAACTTCTCCTTTACGCACAACAACAATTTGCACAATCACAAAGTCTCTATCTCACTAGAACAACAACAACAACACCACCACCAAGAAACACCAACTACCATGGAGAAAATCAAAGAAGCTTCATCTATTCTTCCAAATCTTGGTTAAGGTCATTCACAACCCTTAAAAGAACCTGATCTAGGTATAGGGAGGGATGGGCATAGAGTGATTTTTGTTTAGAGAGAGAGAGAGATGGACAAAGAAGAGACTAGAAAGTAAGGAGTGAGATTTGAGATGGGAGAGCTAAGATGTGAGAGAACGAAAATGAGGGAGAAGAGGAGAGATATCAGTTTGTAGAGAGAGAGAAAAAGGGAGCAAATAAAAGTTGTGAGAATAGTATAAAAACAGGATATTAATAAATGATGGTTTTTTTTTGGTTGAGAATACTAAGTATTTTAACACACATACAAACATAGGGAAAAAGGAGAAGATTTAAAGAAACTGATAGTGATATACATCTAAAGGGCTTAATAAATAACAGTTTAAACAGCTACAACAATCATATATATTTACACAGTTATTGTAACTAATGTGTATATTTACACACTTTTACACTATTTGATGTGGGTTAATTTTAGACGAAGTTGTGTCAATTTTACATCTTTTTCTATTATGCACCCACTTATGTGAGTGCTCTTCACTGACTTGTAATTTTTTTTTTTTTTTTTTTTTAGATTTACCACTTGGATGTAACATGTTTTTTTGTTGTTTGGGCTGCTATAATAACATTTTGAGAGTTTTAGCAATCCTAATACTAACATGTTCTTAAATTTCCATATTGCATTATGGCATGAGACCATTGTGCACTAAAAGAATCAACATGAGATGTTATGAAGGTATGCCATTTTAACACATCAAAAGACCTAACTTTATTATTTTAACACATCATTTTACAATACACCCTACATCACATGTTCTATATTTCCATTCAACACATTAAAATAATATATACAATACATTAAAATAACAAAAAAAAATCCTGCAATTTATTTATAAAAAAAAAAAACAAAAACAAAACAAAACAAACCCCCTACGGTACCTACCACCCTACAAACCACCACCACCCACACCTCACCCCACTATATCAAAACCCATCACCACCATTACCACAACCCACCACAATCACAAACTTACCACTAGCAACCACTGGCCAAAATCAATCAATCACCCCCGGCCAAAATCAACCACAATCACCCAAGTCAACCCATAACCCACCAAAACCAAATCAACCCAAACCGCTGAGAGAGAGAGAGAGAGAGATGAGTGGAGCAAATGAGAAAGAGAGAGGGAAGAAAGAATAAATCAGCAGAAATGAAAGAGGGCCCACCATGTGAATAAAAAAACAATAAAAATTTTATAATTCTTGAACAGTACACTTCCAAATTTGAGATTGCATTGTTCATCCATGTCAAATATTTTGACATTTAAAACATCTCATGTGAGATGTTTTTTGGTGTTTGATGTGTCAAATGCCAAAACACACCTAATGCTAATGCTCTAATGGAGTTTGTCATTACTTAAACCCAAAACTTTCGAACTCACAGGGGTGATGGGTTACATAAACTTTCTACCATTAGGCCATCTCCCTATGACCCCAGCTAGTTTTGTTAACCCCATATAATGCACAGAGGAATCCTGCATCAAGCTAAAGTGGCCCTATACAAGGCATGACAACAACAGGGCAGCCCATAATCTGGCCCAGCATGCTCGAAAGGGAGTACATTTATAGTTAGTGGAATGTCCCT
>JAOXJQ010125046.1:0-16530 GCA_025762765.1 Quercus bicolor | reverse complement strand
TTTTTTTTTTTTTTTTTTTTGTGCTCATATGTTTATTTTCTCATTAATTTTGTTTGGTTTTTGTTTTTGTTCTTTTTTTTAAGAAAAAAATTTTGGGTTAATTTCTTATGTTGTTTTTTTATTTTTTTATTGAAGTGTCTATTTATACACAATTTTTTTTAGGCGAAAAACACATTTTAGTTCCTACATTTTCAGGCGATTCCCATTTTAGTCTCTACATTTTATTTTTACCGCTTTTAGTCCCTATCTTGAAAAACACTTTCCGTTTTGGTCTCTACCGTTACATTAGAAACGGAGAAAGCTGACATGGCAAACGGTAGGAATAAATAATATTAAATTAATGTACACGTGGCTTAAATTAATAATAAAAAAATATTTTTTGGCATTAAAAAATGCCACGCCAGCATCTAAATTAAAAAAAATTAATTTATTAATTTTAACTAAATAAAAAAAATTAAAAACAGAATTAAAAACTAAAAATCATATGAATTGAGATCTAAGTGTGTCTTAAACAAGAACACAAACCCAGAAATTTAAAAAAAAAAAAATACTGGAATCCAGGATTGAACATCGGTGGTGTAATCTGGGATCTCGAATGAGATAGCCACGTGGGATTGGGTAGCGAGGTTGTAAACCTCGTCTGGGAGAATCATGTTGAGCCAGCAACGAAGAGAGGAGGCAACGGTGAGGTCAGTGTAGTGGAGCTTCATTCGAGCCTTGTGGGCGTTGTGGGGGTCAATGTAGATGTGGTTGATTCGCTAAGTGTTGAAGTTGGAGGACCATCGGATCAAGTCGTGTACCCCGTAGCCTTTGTTGAGTAAAAACTCAGTCAGGTAGGAATCGTCTTGGCCGATGATTCCGGTGATCAGTGCGACTTTGTGTGGCGCGCATGGAGGAGATTCGCTGTTGGTTGTAGATCCGGATCTGGAATTGTTGATCTTGGACGCCATTGTTGTTGTTAAGACTGTTTGATCAGCGACAAAGATTTACTGTTGCTTTTTTTTTTTTTTTTTTTAATTTTTGGGTTTGTATTCTTGGATCTGGGTTTGTGTTCTTGTTGTTTTTGTTCAAGACACACTTTGATCTCAATCCATATGATTTTCAGTTTTTAATTTTTTTATTTAGTTAAAATTAATAAATTAATTTTTTTTAATTTAGATGCTGATGTGACATTTTTTAATGCCAAAAAACATTTTTTATTATTAATTTAAGCCACATGTACATTAATTTAATATTGTTTATTCCTGCCGTTTGCCACGTCAGCTTTCTCCGTTTCTGATATAATGACAGGGACCAAAACGGAAAGCGTTTTTCAGGATAGGGACTAAAAGTAGTAAAAATAAATATAAAGACAAAAATGGGAATCGCTTGAAAATGTAGGGACTAAAATGTGCTTTTTGCCTTTTTTTTTTAAGCATAATATGTTACTTTTTATTTTATTTAATAGGGATATGATGGTAAATTTATACAAACTTTATTTTCAACCAAACTAAAAAGTTTTTTATCTCTCCACTTTTTCACCCTTCCAACCAAACACAAATGAGGGAAACTAAATTTTTTTTTATCCTCCTACTTTTCTATTCTTTCTCTATTTTCTATCCTCCCACTTTTCCACCCTCCAAAACTTTGTTTCCTTCCCTTTCTAACCTGTGAAATCTATGATATTCTCAACTGTTGTTGTTTTTGGTGCAACAGCCTTTCCTTGCAACGAAAAACCTAGAATAGACTCAAAAATCACCTCTCCTAGTTCTAGTTGTCCAAGTCCAACCAACCAACCTCTCCTTTGAAAACTGTTGCGACTCGACTTCCTTTGCTTTTGCTTCTGCCTCTACTCTCTATGACTATAAATGTTTACAAAAGTGCATCGATTTTAATGCTTATGGCTGCCACTTTACTGTATCATCTCTTATGATTAGTCACTCTCGTGTTATTCTATAATTTAAGAAACTTTTATATCCCAAGACATATTACTCCCTCCCTCCCAAAATCAAACAAAGTCAAAAGTCGCTAATTTGTTAACATTCTCATATCCCATTATGTCCATAATTTATCTCCAAGAGCTTTTTTTTTTTTTTTTTTAAATAAAATTTTAACAAAGAAACAAATCAGATTTGTTCACATATATATATAAATCCTTCAACAAATACTCATCTATAGAAATACGTACAAGAGCAAAGATAGGATTGAGTTTATTGTCTACCAGTATTCCAATTGAAATTTGATTTTTTTTTAAAATAATCATATTGAAAATTGATTTAGAGATTAACACTATGTTTGTTTTGGTGTGTTAGAGGCCCATTTTGGCAAAAAAAGAAAAGAAAAGAAAAGGGACAATGGTAAGAAGAAACCAACAAAATAATAAAGGGTGAAGAAAGAAGAATTAGCAAAGTAAGAAAAACCATTAGGCCTGAATGGCAGGAACAATGGTACACAGGCCCACAAAATAGTAAAAGAGCCCCAAAGAAAGCAAATGGGCCCAAGGGAGCCTCAAAGAAAGAAGTAGTAAGCCCATGAGAATCGTAAGAAGTAGAAAGCAAGCAAAGATGGGCCGGAAGAGTCCAAAGAAAGGAATTAGTAAAGGGGGTTGGTGCAAAGACCAACAAACCCCAAGAGTAAAGATACGGTAATTGGCCGAGGAAGCCCGAAAGATTTAGCAAAAAGCTCATGGGAATGTAAAAATGGAATGGGCCAAGGATGTCCAAAGGAATGAAGTGTGCCGAGCATGCCCAGAGAAATAAAATGGGCCAAGGAAGCCCAAGATGATACGAAAACTAACCCAGCAGAAGTACTAGGCAACATGAACTAAGTAAGGGAAAAATATATACATGGCAGGCCTGAAGGTGGCATAGCGAGCACAGCTAGGCGATGCATGGTAGAAAAAATACAGTGGTGCGATAGAAATATTAGTCGACCCACAAACCGGTAGTAAAAGGAAACAGGGGCCGAATTGAGGGGTAAAATTGTAAACCTAATCACGATAGGCAGTATAAAAAGGCCTTAGCTATGCATAGTAAACAAGGAACAAAAGGGGAGGAAAAAAAAGAGGGAAGAACGAAAACATAGAAAGAAATAGAAAGCAGAAAGAAAAATAGAGAGGATAAGCAAGGTAAGAAAGAAAAACAAAAGACTAGGAAGTGAAGTGAGAAACAAAAGTGTGATAAGGCATGCACCAATAGGCTTCTCCCTTCTCTCCCTCTTAACAACCTACTCTCTAACCAGTCAAGAGATTTGAGAATAAGCCACTTAGGTTCATTCTTTCAAAGTGGGTAATTTCTATGGTAAGATTTCCCTGTGAGATTACCCACATTAGAGAGTGGTTCCCTTCTTGGTCTTAAATCTGCTAAGGAGTCAAGTCTAGCAAACTAACCCCTTTTTCCCTCTTTTATTATAGCCAATCAAGCATTAACATTATTCTTTCCGTTGTTGTTAACTTATATCTACCATACTCATACCATTGCGTTTTCTTATTGCGAAAAATGTTTTAATATTATCTTTGGCTGGCAGTAAGCACTTTAATTAAAATACCTTTCTTATTATCCTATTCTATTATGTGTCTCCTGCTATAAAAATTTTGTGACAGCATCCCTTGCCATGGGCACTTGACCAAGATCTCTACAAAGGGGTCCTAGCTTGTACACAAGTTGGCTTGAGGTGAGTTTCAATTGAGCCAGTCCCGACTCTCCTACCCTAGAACTATTGGGCCATAGTACGGCAGGAAACAACCTAGTCCAGAATACAAAAAGGCCTACCACATTTAAATTGGCGACTCCATTGAGGAGTTGGGAAAAAGACAGGGAAGGTAGATAAAGCCCTCGCAAGCTATGCCCCAAAGATCAAAGATGACGTGGAACGTGAGTGTCGTGCCTTTGTAGGCAGAGTCAAGACCAACAACGCCCCACCAGCACCAGCCCAATCAGGTGGAAGGTGTCAACGGAGCGGGGGCTGGACCTCAGCAACAGCAAAAAGTTCCCACTGATAATGCCAACTTTTTCATCGAGGTGCTGCAGTCTATGCAGCATTCCCAGCAACAGATAATGGAAGAAATTCGCCAAAAGAAGGTAGACAAGACAAAAGAAAAAGGAAGCTAGCATGACCCAGACCATGCGACGACAAGGAAGAAACCCCTGTGGGAGGTGGTCCGCAAAATGCAGAGTAGCGTTTCATTACCATGGCTGAAGTTGCAGCGTTTCTAGAATAAGAAAGGGCCAAAGCACCTAAGGAAAGATTTTATGCACGAAGGCCTCCTTATCCGCTGATAATACTCAGTAAGCTATATCTTGAGAGGTATGAACCACGAACTTTCGCACAATACGATGGCAGAAGAGGAAGTGCTATCGAACATGTGAGCAAGTTCATAGACACCCTCGGTCCCTACACAGCAGACGAGGACTTGTGTCTTCAGGAATTTTTCAAATCCTTATGTGACCACGGGTACACTTGGTACACTGGTCTGAAACCAGGGTCAATCCTAACATGGGATGACATGGTAGACATGTTTTGCACCAAATACTTTCCTGGAGAGGAGACAGTAATGCTTGCAAATTTGCAAGCAACCAAAAAGCAGCAAAGATTTGATGGAATACATCAAGAGATTCAGAGACATAGCTCTTGATTGCTATGATCATTGGAAGGAAAAGACATTAGTGGAGATGTGTATGGGTAACATGATTATGGAATACAAAGCTATTTTGGAGAACTTAGAAATCTCCCAGTTCACACTATTGTTGCAGAAAGCCAGGAAGATCGCTCAATCGGTAAGGCCAAGCTCTGACAGATCCAAAGAACGAAAGACCACTCTACAAGCCATGGCAGTATCCACTAGAGAAAGGAAAAGGAAATCAGATGGAAGGGAGTACGAGACTGCTCCACCATTGCCATGTACACTAAAGGAGCTAGATGTGCTCATAGGCAAATGGATTGCAAATGGGGTCTTCAAGCCCAACCAAGTTTCTAGGGAACCTACCGAACAGGAGCAGAGAGACCCGCGTTTTTGCTAGTTTGCACAATTATGTGCAACACCCTACCGTAGAATGCTGGGCGCTCCGCAAACTGGTACATCGAAGAATCAAAAAAGGAACTCTTAGAGACTCTGGCAAGCATTGCCTCAGGGGCAGGAGTAGAATGCTTGTCGGCGAAAGCCAAAACTGACAAAGCTTTCTTACAAGACACAAACAAGATCACTTTTAGTGATGAAGACATGGAAGTGGGGTATTCAAATCATAAAAGACCCCTTTAACTGGCGGCCTTCATAAACCAAATCCCTATTAAAAGGGCCTTGGTCGATACGAGCACTTCCGTAAACCTCATTCTGTTAGGCACATTGCAAGCAGCAGGAATTTCAGAAAGGAAAATACAGGGGTGCCCAATGGAGGTGACAGGATTTGGGGGAAAAGGTGAATATACCACAGGCCACATCCAGTTGTGGTTCAAAGTGGGACCAATAGCCTTTGTAGCCCACTTCCATGTAGTGAATACGGAAGTCTCATACCACATATTGTTGGGAAGGCCATAGTTGCATAAACATTGGTTGTTCCCATCTACTTACCATCAATACATGAAAGGAAGGCTGAACGACAGAATGATACGGATAGTGGCAAACCCGTCACCCTTCAAGCAAGTAAAGGCTCATTTAGTAGAAACCATGTTTTACGATGAATGGATGCCGTCTAGTGAAAGCCCAGTGTCTAAATTGCAAGGGACCTTCCTCCCCAGATGGGAGGATATTCAAGATGATCTAGAGCCTGATTTGAGGGGATTGCTAATGCAAAGGAAGAAGAGGAAAGAAGCCTTCGCTTTGGAGTCAAGCGATGCACTATGATGTGTTAGGGTTCGGACCCCTGATTGTAGAATACTCTACAAGTTATGAAGGTGCATAGGGCCTGCTTGTGATGCGCAAGGGAGTCCTAAGCAAGGACCACAGCATAAAAATTTGGTTTCTTATGTAACCTAAGAAAGTTCGAAAGAAGAAAGAAATAGAGAAAAAGAGGAGGGAATTATAGCAAAAAAGGATACATAGGTAGCAACTGAAGAGAAATTAGAAGAAGTCGATTTGGGCACCAACCCACAAAAGCCAAGACCCATTTCAATAAGTTCGAAGCTATCAGAGGAAGAAAAGTCAAAACTGATACTGTTGTTAAAAAAATCCAGGGATGTCTTCACACGAGATTACAGCGAGATGCTCGGGCTAGACCTAAGATTGGTAGTGCACACGCTTAACATAGATCCCGAGGCTAAGTTGGTGGCTCAACTTGCCAAAGTGTTTCATACCAAAATAGAAGAACAGATAGGAAAAGATGCAAAAGCTATTGGCCGCTGGTTTCATTAATCCCATCCAACACCCGCAACGGTTGTCTAATATTGTGCCAGTGAAGAAGAAAAATGGGCAGATAATGTGCTGTGTAGATTTCAAAAATCTCAACTGAGTTTGCCTGAAGGATGAATTCCTATTGCCAAACATGGACCAACTAATAGACTCTGCAGTAGGAAACGCCATGTTCTTTTTTATGGATAGGTTCAGCGGATATAACCAGATTCAAATGGCGCAAAGAAATGTGGAGAAAACTGCTTTCAGAACGCCCATAGGCAATTTCTACTACACTGTGATGCCCTTCGGGTTAAAAAATGTAGGCGTAACTTACCAACGCCATATTCCATAACATGATGCATCGCGAGTTGGAAGACTATATGGATGACATAGTTGTAAAGTCGAGGAGACGGGAAGACCATGTCAAAGTATTAAGAAACTTGTTTGAAAGATGCAGAGTTTTCAAGCTGAGAATGAATCCCCTTAAGTGTGCCTTCGGAGTGTCTTTTGGGAAATTCTTGGGATTCTTGGTTCACAGCAGAGGAATAGACATGGACTTAGCCAAAGCCACAACTATATCAACCATGAAGCCGCTTGCGAGAGTAAAGGAATTGAAGAGTTTTCTGGGAAAGTCTTTACATCTGGAAGTTCATCCCAGGCTTGGCATCGATCACTCCAGAATTTTCCAAATTGCTTAAGAAGGGGCAAAACTTCCAGTGGGGAGAGGCACAGTATACAGCCTTTGGAAGGCTACAACAAATTATGACAAACCTCCCTACAATGCAAGCCCCAATCCACAAAAGGCCACTGTTGCTCTACTTGGCCTCCAACCTATATGTCATAGATGCTTTGATCGCCTAAGAAGATGGAGGCGATGTTGAGCAACCAGTCTATTACATGAGTCGCGCTTTAAAGAATGCAGAGACCCACTACCCTAGAGCCGAAAAAGCATGCCTGACAATAGTATACGGATCACAAAGGTTACGCCATTATTTCCTAGCCTATGAGATATGTTTGATGATGAAGTCCCATGCAATCAAGGCCCTTCTTCGACAGCTAATCCTCTCTGGGAGAATATCCCAGTGGTTGTTATAGTTGTCACAGTATGATTTGAAGGCGGGAACACCTAAGGCAGTAAAAAGTCAAGCTATAACAGATTTGCTAGCATAATTCCCAGGAGAAGAGGAATTCCCACTAAATGACTAAGTTTCAAGGGAAGTGGCCGCAGCAAAAGTAATCGAAGAGCAGTGGGTGATAAAGTTCGACGGTTCTTGCACGGCCCACTCAAGAGGCGCAGGAATAGTCCTCTATCTTGAAGGAGAAGAGGCTGTAGCGCTCTCATTCAAATTAGAGTTTCCTTACTCAAACAATACTATAGAGTACGAGGCCTATCTCATTGGGTTGGCCACAGCCCTTGAAATGGGGATCAAGCATTTGAAAGTAATAAGTAACTCCAATATGGTGGTTTACTAGGCCAAAGGAAGCTGTTCTTTAAAGGAACCAAGTTTGGCTCCGTATAGGACGTTGGCCTAGAAAATGGAAGAAAGATTTTCAACATTTGAGATAGAGCATGCTCAGAGGAGTAAGAATCGGTACGCAGACGCGCTGGCTGCGTTGGATCACAAATAGCCTTTAAAGGAAGTAGCACTAGAGTTAAGGTCAGTAAGCGAAGGGAATCTATCATTGAAATACTGTAGGAAAGGTTCCAAGAAGAACAAGGGTGTAAGGAGGATTAGAGAATCTCCATAAAGGAGGCTTTGATGAAGGAAGGAGATATGGCAGATTTGAAGACATTGAAGGATTACACCCTGATGAAAGGGGAATTATACCGTAAAATGCCAGGAGGAATTTTGTCAAGATGTGTGGGGCGAGAAGAGGCCCAAAGAAAATTTAAGGAAGCGCATGGTAGGACCTGCGGGTTCTGCAGTGAGATCAGCCTTTGCCGTAGGCTTCAGAGAGCGGGTTTTTATTGGCCATGCATGGGTAAGGATGCAGACCTAGTCCAAATCCAGTGCGAGGCCTGTAATTTGGCTACAGACAAGGATGAGAGTTATGATGTTTTCACCAATGAAAACTAGAGAAGTCCATTTATGCAATACCTAACAGAAGGCATCCTGCCACAGAAGCATGGTGAAAAATATGAACTTAAAAGGTTGGCAGTGCGCTACTTTTGGCATGAGGGAATCCTTTTTAAGAAAGGGTACGATGGAGACCCATTACGATGTTTGGGTCCTAAATAAGAAAGGGAGATAATAAAGGAGGTACATGTAAGGGAATGCGAAGAGCATCAAGGGAAGAAAAAGCTATATTGGTGCCTGCTGCAGATGGGTTATTAATGACCCACTATGAAGAAAGACATAGCAGAATTCGTGAAAAAGTGCCACAGCTACCAAGTACAGGCTAACCTGATCCACACTCATCCGCAAAATTTGCATAGCATGGTCATCCTATGGCCCTTCCACACCTGGGGGCTTGACTTAGTGGGACCACTTAATCCACCCTCACATGGCTACATATGGATCCTCATGACTACAGAGTACTTTACCAAATGGGTAGAGACTATACCACTCCGTAAGGCCACAGGAGGAGCTATGACAAATTTTATCAAGGAGAACATAATCATCAGGTTCGGGGTACCTTATAGGATTATCAGTGATAATGACACACCATTTGTCAATAGTGAAGTAAGAAAGATGCTAGAATTCTATCAAATCAAACATCACCGATCATCGCCCTATTACCCCCAAAGGAATGGGCAGGCAGAGGCAATAAACAAGTCCCTCATCAAGATCATTAGCAAGATGAACTAAGAATATATTGGGGGATGAGTAATGCATCTGCCAGACACCCTTTGGGCTTACGAAGCTCACCCAAGTCTACCACGGGATTTTCACCTTTCTCCTTAATCTATGGGATGGAGGTAATGAGCCCAACTAAAGTGATAACACCCTCTTTAAGGATCATGCAAGCACGAAAGAGAGAGAAGGAGAAGGAAGTCTTCGTGGCAGAAAGATGCGAAGACTTGGAGGGATTAGATGAAAAAAGGGAGGAGGTCCAAGAGCGTAGTCGCAAGTACAGACAAAAAATTACTAAAGTTTATGGTAGGACAACCAAGGAAAGGGTGGTTGCAGAAAAACAGCTTGTGTTGAAAACAGTGGATCATGTCAGGCGAGGTATGGCAAGACCATTTAAATTTTCACCAAAGTAGGAAGGACCCTTTGTAGTAAGGGAAGTACATGTAAGTGGGTATTATCGTTTGGCCCAGATGAACAGAAAAGATCTAATGGACCCCATTAATGGCAAATGGTTAAAGTGATATTATGCCTAAGAGACAATATGTAGTTGTTCCTTTTTTTCTGTTTAGTTTTTTTCATTCTTTCCTCTAAGTGATCACCCTCACCAAGGATGATGTCACAAGAAAGTATTGTAGTATGTTTTCACTTGTAAAAAGTAATGAAGATTATGGATTACTAGTAAAAAACACATTGTATCATAATCATAGTAATAGCCATGGCAGGTGTAATAGCAGATGTATCATAATAGATTACAAACCCAAAATGTCTAAGTCATGTTAGACTTATCAAATAAGTGCTAAGGAAAATAAGGAAGTGCACTGGGTAGGATGAAAAGGGGAAGAAGATAAACATAGGGGAAAGAAAATAAATGGGAAACTACACAATGTAATAAGTCTCATCAAAGGCCTGAGGTAAGGGTTTGATCTCCAAAGCGACTAGGGCCAGCAACACTAGAAAGGAGGCACTCGTGACGTGCCTCTAGGTCTGCCATCGCCTTCTTCAAAACCTCGATGCAAGCATCTATGGTGTCCATAGTAGGTTGAACCTTCTTCATAAAGAAGGCTCAAGCAATCTCTTGCAGGTGATCTAGCCAGAACTCCACAGCAAAGCCAACCCTGATCAACTCCTAAACTATGGCCCTCTACTGTAGAATCCTCTTAGCAGACACGGTGTCGATAAAGTTATGCTTAATGTCATTCATCACACTCCCTAATAGCTTGAGGAAGTGCTCCCTCATGGACCGGCCAAAGGAAAACCCCTGCATGAAATCTCCACGGCTATTGTATACTGCCTCCAAACGAGAGATGCACTCCTCAAGGACTCGGAAGCCATGGAAATCAACATAAAAGGACCTAGCACTCCAGAAATCTGCAAGATCAAGGTCGTTGGTCTCAGGTTGGTCAAACCGAATGAAGAAAGCAGTAGCCTTACTCACTAGATCAGGAACTATGGCAGAACTATTGATAACCTTAAACCGAGAAGATGGAGGCACCTCAACAGGAGTTAGACCTAGAAAGAAGTATGAAATATTGTGTGAGGGTTGCACAAAATGAAGGAATAAATTCGTAATGAAGATTAAAGAAGATATAGGAGTTGGACCTGGAAAAAGTACCAAAACCCAAGGGAATGGGGTTGCAGGTGTGGCAGAAATGGGGGTTGTGGGCATCGCAATGTTTGCTGCAGTCTTAGGCTTCTCGGGAATATCTATGGCTAAGGAAAATCAATACGTAAAGTAGTCAAAGAATTATATCAGGAAGTTACCCAAAAAAAAAAAAAAGGAAGAAAGAAGAGAAAAGATCTGACAAGGGTAAGAGACACATACCCATGGCCTCAGTCTCACACCCATCACCATCATCCTCGTCGGAATCATAGATCTTCTTCTTCGTGATAGGCTTGTCCTCAGAATCCTCAAGATCCTCCTCAGATCCCTCATCAGAAGACAAATCTGCATCAAGTCCACGGGTGGCAAAATAGGGAATAGATGAAGGAGTGACCACCAAGGAGGAGCTATCCTTTATGGCTTGAGAGAAGGCAGCGAAGGGATCACTAGCAGAGATGATAGGAGGAGTAGCAGGAGAAGTACTCCCAGTTTGAGATGCACTAGCAAGAGTGATTTCTTTCTGAAGAGTAGGAGTCTCGGCAAGAATAGGAGAAAACTCCCGGTTTGGGCACCCTCCTCAATAGGACTAGGTCTGGGAGAAGGAATCGGGGCATCGGCAAGAGCTCCTTATGCAACAGCAGGAGTAGAGGCCATGGCCTCAGCCATAACGTCCACCCCGTTAAAGAATCCCTCTATAGGTGTGCCCATGGCAGCAGAAGCCTCTTCACTTGTAGGGTGATAAAAAGAAATGGGCTCGGGATCAACCTGAAAACAAAAAGAAAATGGGGAAGAAAAAAAGAAAGAAGAATGAATGATGATAAAGAAAAAAAAAAGAGCAAATGGTAACATGTGGCAATGGGAATGCATGCAAAAGGGAGAGATATACCCCCAACTCAGGCTCACCAAGCAAGATGGGATAGGTGGCAGATGTATCCTTCTTGTGCTTAGATTGCCAAGAAGAAGAAGAAAAAAAAAAAAAAAACACATAAGGAAGGGGAGATAAATAAGTATGCATGTGGAGTTAGCCATGGGAAGGCCTCATGAATAAGAAAAAATAAAGAAGTAAGGTTAGAGATAACATACTCTCCTCTCAGTGGTGGTAGACGGAGGTGTGGAGATGTCTTCCTCTTGCTGCCTCAGGTCCTACTAGAAGGAGAAGTATTTGTGGATAGCTGTGAAGCAGCAGGCTTGGGCCTGCCCGTAGTAAGGCTCCTGTTGGAACGGGTACGAGCAAAAGGGGGGGGGGGAGAACCCTTAAGAACTATATTACTCGTGGGAGGAAGACCGTCCCCATAGGGGACAATGTCAAAGAAAGTCTCAAAAGAGTCATCACCTCTTTTGGTAGACTTGGGCTTGGCAGACCGAGACACCAAGCCCTTCTTCGCAGGCATAGGAAGGTTCACCACTTCACTTTCTTCTCCCAACCCGTGGAGTACTCACCGGCATACAAATATCGTCCCTTTTCCTTTACCTGCCACTCAAATATAGTAGACCGACTCTACTTCCTAACACATGCCACCACAAACTTGGTGGGAAGAAGTAATAAAGAATTGCCAGAAATAATGGCATGAAGACTATCAGGAGGAATGAGAGAAATCCCACAGCTACCCAACAACTCATTCTCAAATGAAGTCACCACAGCTTGCAAATACCTATGCATCACAGTTATGCAAAGACCCTTTCTCTGTGAACCTGGAATAATGACTGCTGTGAAATCCCTACAGCAAAACTCAAAAGCACTAGGCCATAGGAATGGTCAGATAGAAGTAGCAGACTCTAGAATAGCAGAAAAATCATCAAGTATATCCTGATCTAACCCAAACTGCCTTCTCACTCTATTAGCAGAATAGTGCACAAATTGGATGCCCTCATTAGCAAGGTAAGTCAGCCACCTAGCATTAGTGGCTGCCAAGTATGTAATCCCTCTCTCATCAAAGGAAATCAACGGGGTGGTGGTCCCAGTAGTATTAGTAAAGGGACTCATGACTGAATCGGCATATGTGTAACCAGTGCCCGGATTCCTGTATGCTTTCCAACAACAACCAACATCTTTATCAAAGAACTCCACAGTAGGATGCCTAAATGGCTTCAACCCAACCCAAAGGTAAGCCAACGGAAAGTCAGATACAATGTGATCACAAAAATTAGTAATAAACTTCGGACACGAACGATACTTCTCTTTGGCAAAACGAATGGACTTACACTTAGCCAAGTGTCTGGCACAACGCTCCTATAGCAAATGCTGTAAGATGGTACTGTGGGCGGAGGTAGTTACTATGTGGCAGGAAATTGCCTGCTTCTCATCACTCTACAAAATGTCTAACTGCACATACAAATGACCCAGAAACATAGGGCCAATGGTAAACTCACCCTAGCAGAATGAGGGTGAGAACCAAAGATGAACTTACAAAGCCAGAATGCAATGAAGGCTGCACAGTGGACAGCATCTGAAGCCTTGGAGAAAGCCCGAACCCAATGTGACAACTTTGCGATGCCATTCATCATTTTCTTCAATTTGGCCTTCACGACCTCTTCCTCAGGAGAGAGTTCCATACCACTTGGGCCCACATTGTCGAGAATGGGCAACAATAGTTGATTTGCCACATCCTTTAAAGTCATGGTGATCTCACCGCAAGAAAGGAAGAAGGTATGGGTAGCGGTGCACCATTGGTAGACTAGATGATGAAGGTTGAACAAGGCCCTGTAGTTAGATAGGCAACGCAATGAAACAATAGCCTTCAACACACTAGCCTGCTGTAACGCTGCTATGAAACCCGTATCGGCCAACTCTTCATCTACCCACTCCTTCCAACCCAAAGAAGTACTTAATCTGAATTCAAAGAGAATGGGTGTCGACACTTGGCCTTGATCAGAATGGGGCGGAAAAACCGCCGTCGTCGTCGCGGGCCTTAGTTTAACGCCCCACCATGGTGACAGCTCACGCGTGGGTGGGGCCCCGTTGGAAGGCCCCTCTCGAAATATGGTGTGCATTGTGTGCTTCGGGTGCTCTCTCTCTCAGTGGAGAAAAGTAGGTCTACCTTTAGCGTTACGATAGGAATCTGGCCAAATTTTAAGGGATTACCAAAGGTGAGTGGAGTCGCCACCAATCGTTGGGTTTCTCTAAGGTGTGATTGGTCACTTGTTTCTAGTTGATTTAATTACCAATCCTAGGCTAAGAAAAAGGGAATTTTTCCTAATCTAATGTGGATGGCAAAAAATCTTGATTCTTAGGTCCTAAAGTTTGGTTACATGTGGAGAAGGTGTTAGGCACCCCATAATGCTTGTCCAAGACAGTTCTTTGTTTTGATAAAACATTAATTTTCAGAGATTGGCAGTAAAAACATAATTTTGGCATTGGCTTTCGAGGCTTTGGGGGTTTTAATGTTTGGCTTTTGAATAGGTGTGGTCATAATCTATACTTTCCTAAGGCATTCAAGCAAAGTACCAGATTTCCACGGCGAAAATCCGACAAGATGTCACCTTACTTTCGTGGCGGAAATTAGGCATTGCTTACCTTAGATGACACGAGCTGTGACAATCACACCGGAAGGGTCAAGTAGATATATATGTACATACATCATGCACAATGCAAGCACACAAAGTAGGCAAGTAATTGCCTACATCCCTAGAGCATGGCCCAAAATATAGATGCAGGAAAATAAACAGGGGTAGCCATACTCTAGAGATGAGGATAGATGGTATACGACATGATATACCTAATACAAACCATCTAGGGGAGAAAGGGAGGAGGAAGGAAGGGGCTTAAAAGAGAACATAAGCAAGTGTGTAAAGATGCACAGAAAGCCAACGGGTGGCACAAACAAGCATGGTAAGCATATCATCGCACAGAGCAGAAAAGGGGAAAGGTATGCACGAAGCAACCAGCATCATGGTGATGCATCCCTAATGGTTACATCCAAACAAGGCCTCATGGGCGTCGGATGTAACCGCACAACCACAAACCCACTAAAGGCATCAAGCGTGGCAAGGCCTAGAACAAGAGAGGCTAGCACAAGCATAAAGTATAGAAGCAAGCAAGCATAGACATTCAAATAGGGGTAATCCAAACCCTTTGATATGGGCCAAGGTGTATGGACGATGACAAAGACCATAGGGTCTAGATCAAATCCGATCCAATAGGCCAAAACATAATGAAGAAAGGCAAAGTGACAAAAGGGCTACAATAGCACATGGCATGACAAACATAGCCTAGGTCTAGGCGCACAAACATGGCATGGAGCGCACAAGCACATGGAAGATAACATAAAGCGTGAAGAGAATGTAGATCCAAGCACATGGGCATATGAAAACATAGATCTAGTCATATAGGCATAGAAACATACATGTAAACATGCAGAAACCTAACATATAGACATGGAAGAACATGGATCCAAGCATATAAGCATGTGAAGACAAGGATCTAACCATATAAGATGGAAATAAGCACATAAAACACATAGATCCAAGTAAGGCATAGCCAACAACATCATACAACCATGTGAGCATGTAACCCTAACATCGACCTAGAACCAAAAGAGGCACAAAACATAGGAAAACATGGCATAAAGCCTAAAGCATGTAGATCTAAACATATAAGCATGTAAGAACGTAGATCTAAGCATGAAACATGGCAAAAGGCATAAAAGCAAAGAGATTTAAGCTAAGAACACAAATAAGGCAAGAAACATGCTAGAGAAAGCAATAAATCATGTTATTCAAGCAAAAATAGCAAGATAAATGCTAGAAAAAGATTTAGAAGGTCAAGGGTGTGGATGGTAGCTAAAAAGCCTCATCCACACCCCTAAACCCCAAATCCCAAGTGTAGAACCAAGGAAAAGATGATTGGGTATAAGAACAATACTTTGTGTTTTTGGTGAAGAGAGAAGAATCAAGAAACTTCGATGTGTTTTCTGCATGTTTTTTTTGGTGTTTGGAAGAGAGAAAAATGTGTAGAAAAGCTAGGTAGAGAGAAAAACTCAGAAAAATGTGACCTCTTCCCAGGTCTGAGGGGTGCTTGGGGCTATTTATAGCCCCAACATAAACTTTGAGGCGACAGCCCTTATAGGGCCGCCAGCCTCCAACTTCCTCTGATTGGGTTGATCTTGACACCCTTGGAAAGATCTTGACTTCCTGTTTTTGAAAAGTTATAGAACTTGAAAATCCAACGGTCAGATCAAAAGTTATGGCTCTTAGAAGTTAGTGGTGCATCGATCGATGCGTCATCCTAGTTTTTGTGATATCTCGACCGTTCTAACTCCAATTTCGACCCATGAATAGTCATTAGAATGAGAATCAGATAATATTCACAATGGCATTAGCTTCAATCCGTTCTGACAGCTAGATCAAAATTAGGGTTTTTGGGCCCACCTAGGATTGACTTCGGGTCATATTTGGTCAAACTTGGTTAAAGTCGTTAAAAATCTTCGAGAATCTTGGGTTTGATGTAAAACCATTAAAAATATTGTTTTGTGAGGGTTTTGACCTTGTTTGACCTTCAGTCAACCCTAGGGCGACCAGGTGCATTTTGGTCATTCTTGCTAAAAGAGGCACTTTGGGTGCTCCGGTGCTCGAACGGGTTGCGCCACGTCATTTTGGATGTTCTCACGGCCCCATGGGGAGAAAATAATATTTTTGGATTTTTCGAGGTCTAGCATGCAAATCGAGAGTAGACAAAATATGGTATCAACAATGGGTATCAACCAATTTGGACAAGTTAGTCCAGCGGACAGAATCACCTTTCACAGCCCAGGTGACTTCCTTCCCTCTCCCTAAAAAGTTCAAGATAC
Source organism: Quercus bicolor (assembly GCA_025762765.1). Lineage (NCBI taxonomy): Eukaryota > Viridiplantae > Streptophyta > Magnoliopsida > Fagales > Fagaceae > Quercus > Quercus bicolor. The sequence continues at coordinate 45 of JAOXJQ010125046.1, read as the reverse complement.
CACATGTAGAAATGTACGACAGATCAAGGGACCTGCTTGACTATC
>JAOXJQ010124989.1:0-16555 GCA_025762765.1 Quercus bicolor | reverse complement strand
GCAAGCATATTTATTGATTGACATTTAATAACTTAACTAGAAAAAAATTTATCGTCAAGTATATTTTGATAGGCCAAAAATGTATTAACCCCTTGTGATAAATAAACCAATTAATTAGTCAAGTGAATTAATTAAGTTAATTAACATGCAATACGCGTGGTAGTATAAACAAATCACCAACTAAGTTAATATACAATGGAAAATAAATTGAAATGGTGATTTGTTTATGAATGGAGAAAACCTACGTGGCAAAAACCCCACCGGGTGATTTTATGGTCACCACTCTTGAGAATTCACTATTATCACAACAAGCGGTTACAAGTAAAGGAACCCCAGTATTTTATACCAACCTACAGTTGAACCCTTACCCCAATACCCAATTGGACTTTGTTTTGTAGTGACAATCTCTCATTTCAATGCACGACTCCCAGTACGCGACTAACCAATTCGATGCGCGGATCCCAATATGCGACTTACACACCAACTTGAGAAGGATGTTGGCTGCAAAGTTCTTCATTTCATCAACACGATGAAGATCATGAAGTTTCTTGCTTATAAAACCCTACGGTGTACAAACACAACAGTTTCTTGATGAGAAAGATGTACTAGGGCATATGTCTCCGATTCACAATATACTTGTGAGAAACCTTTGCATCAAGTTGCACTTACTTGCATCAGCTGTGACGGCCCTTAAAACAATCTGAAAGTTCAATTAGTTTATAAAACATCTTGAATTTTTAGACCCCCAATTTACAAATTACCAAGTCAAGCTAAATATCAAACAATTAATGTGCGGAATATGAACATAAGTTTAATACAGAATTGATAAACAATCTAAACCAAATAAAATTACGTCCACAGCAGAAATTAAATGGAAAAGATTAAGGGAAGAGAGATGCAAACACAAGGACAACACAACGATGTGTTATCGAAGAGGAAACCGAAACTCTCGGCGTAAAACCTCTCCGTCACCCTCCAAGCGGCAAATAATCCATTAAAGAATGTAGTTGAGATACATGAATAGCAGAAGACCCTCCAAGCCTAATCTACCCAATGTACCTAAGCCCTCCAAGCTCCTAGTCCAACGAGGTTACGCCGAACCTATTTCTTCTTTAGCTTATCGGATTCCGTTACAAAACCATAGCATCAACCAATATGAAATTGGTCCATTTTTAACTGCTTCCCAAAGCACCAAACAGCCGTCTCACAGATATGGGTATGGTGAGAAACATAAAAACCCAAATTTTTGAAAAATATTCTAAGCATTTTTCGCGACTGGGACATTGACCCGCTAGTGAGTTGCGAAAAATCTCTGTGTGGGCTCACAACTGGGCATGCGACTAGACCTACCCGCGACTGAGTCGCTAAAATAGGACAACACTGTTTTTGAAGAATTTGACAATTTTGCAAACCAAAATATTTTCCAAAAACATCTAAAACACACAAAAATATATATATTTTTTTTTGTGTTTGATCAACAAGAATTGAGCATGTGAAAACACATTTAATCAAGTACAATCACACAAATGAATATGACATTCATTAAACATAGACTTGTGTGATGTGTGTGGATATCATCAATGAGTTAGTCCTTAGTCTAATGTGAAACTTCAATAATCAATTCAACCAAGACATACACAATTAGCACTAGACAATGTGACCCATCTCAATTATAGAAATATGCATATATGACCTCCCACAAAACTTGATAACATAATTTTGAAGCTTTTCATTTGGCTCCATATACATCATATCATTTGATCTTTTTGAATCAATACATCTCATTATGAGATCGATGTCTGAAATTTTTTATATTTCAATTTGATGAGTTAGCCTTTGACTCTTTGGGCATCATATAATTTTCATAAACGTCGTTTTCCCTTTTTCCTAGTCAAATACTAGTATGTGCGATAGGCTTTTGCAGCTCAATATCTCTTTTCATTTAGAGATTTACATTTGGTGAGCTCTTTTAAGCAAAGACAATAAAATAAATGAGTGGGAAGATATATAGGCACAAGTCTATGCATGTCTCAAGATCAACAAAACCATTCACTAATCAGTCATGACAAGTTTGAAGATCTATTTACAACAATCACATAGATGTCAAGATTTCTTCCATAATGATATAAGTGCACAGGGAACAAGCTACGCTCATAAATGCACAAGGCCATTAGTACAATGGTACAAGGCAAAACATGTTTTGAGAAAAAACTCAATAATCTTGATCAAACTTTTTGATTTTCTACTTTTTATGCGTTTTTGGATTTTTGACCCCAAAAAAAAAAAAAAATTGATCAAAAACAATGTAAAAACATTCAAAGTAAAAAGTAAACAAGCACAATTTTCAACACATGCTAGAACGATAACAGAAAGCACTCAACCAATCAAAGTCACAAAGCATAGGAAGTATTAATGCACGGACATGTTGTAATGCTTATGCATGAGTACCCTTCTTCACCCACATGCCACATGCGTTTGGGGTGATATCCCTAGAGGATTGGGCACAAGTGTTTTGGCTTCCAAACCTTTTGTTGAAGCTTGCCAAACAGGTGATGAATGCATCAATCATCCTCATCACATCCCTCATTCCAAGATCACCATTTTGACCTCTTGATGACTCAACAGCCCAAGTCCTCTTGTCATTTCTTGGTCCTCTTGACCTTTGATTAGTTGCATTCTTCAATGCTCTAAGCTTATGACAATTAGGTCGGGTGTGTCCTTGAAGTCCACAGTGATGACAAAAATGGTTCATTCTAGGACCTCTTTGTGATCTTGGAAGAGATGTCCCCCTGGCTTCAGACCTGACCACGAATTTGTTCCGGGGCTTATTCAACACCCTTTACTCAGCCACAATCTTATTCTTTTCAATCTTTTCCTTCTCCACAATGGGGACGACTACAACTAGTTCTTTCGCCTTCACAAACTTCACTTCTTTGGAGATATTCACAGCTGAACTACTTTCTCCAGTATATCCCAATCCAATTCTATCGGAGAACGATTTTTGTTGGGAAAGGACTTCATCAAGCTTCTTAGTAGAGACCCTCTCTATCTTGGCATTTGCTTGAACCACTTCAAGCACAAGAAATTTGACCTTTGTGTAAGCTTCAATCAGCTTACCATTCATTGTCTCTATCTCACACTAGGACTCCTTATAATGCACTAGAAAACTTTTATAGTCCTCCTTTTCCTTCTTCATCTTCTTCACGGCTGCCATGGCCACCCTTGCATACTCTCCCGACTTCTCAAGGAGTGAGTTGTAGTTCACTTGAAGACTGGTTGTGCTTTCATCTTCTTCAGCATCTGATTCTTCAACAACTCCCATTGATTCTTCATCACTATGCTCCCCAAGCTCTTACACAAGCAAATTCAAGTCCTTTGAAGACTCAACATGAGCAATGGTCATGAGTGCAAAGTAGTTTCCCTTTCTAAGACGAAGACCTTTATCTAAAGATCCAATGATGTTATTGCCCGGATGGTTTTTGATCACTCTTGATGATGGCTTCTTTGAGGTAGACACTTCATCATTTTGAGAGATGGGAGGATGAACTTTTAGAGGAGTGAGAGGACTTGATGTCCTAGACATTGATCTTGTTTCCATTTTTGAGTTCACAGGAGTTGATTCCTTTTTCGGTGTAGGTTCTTTAACTTCAATATCTTGGGCTTCACCCTCAGTTGTGAGTTCTTTGGAGCTTGTCCCTTCTCTATCATCAACCATCTTTACCTTTGTTATAGCATCATCAACTTCCACATTGATGGACTCCATTACCATCTTTGTTATCTTGTTGAATACTCTATATGCTCGGCTATTAGTAGAATACCCAAGGAAGATGCCTTCATCACTTTTCGTATCAAACTTCCCAAGGTTCTCACGATCATTGAGAATGTAACACTTGTTTCCGAATACTCGGAAGTACTTCACTTTTAGCTTCTTTCCATTCCAAATTTCATAAGCGGTCTTCTTTGTTCCCGCTCGGAAGAATATTTTATTACCAATGTGACATGAGGTGTTCATAGCTTCTCCCCAAAACTTTGAGGAATTTGCTTGTTGAGTAGCATAACTCTTGTCATTTCTTGAATCACCCAATTCTTCCTCTTAACCACCCCATTTTGTTGAGGAGGTTTGGAAGTTGAAAATTCCTTTTTGATTCCATTCTTCTCACAAAACGAATCAAATCTTGCATTCTCAAACTCCTTGCCATGATCACTCCTTATCTTGACTATAGGAACTCCTTTCTCATTTTGTAGTCTCTTGCAAAGAATTTTCAATTTTTCACACACTTCTGATTTTTCTCTAAGAAATTCAACCCAAGTGTATCTTGAGAAATCATCAACAATGACCATAATGTACCTTTTTCCTCCTAGACTTTCAGTTCTTATGGGCCCCATTAGATCAACATGAAGAAGCTCTAAGCATCGTGAAGTGGCGATCTCATTCACCTTGTGGTGACTTGCCTTTGTTTGCTTCCCTATTTGGCATGCACCACAAAAAGTGTTCTCCACCTTTCCAAATTTTGGAAGTCCTTCAACAGCTTCAAATTTGGAAACTTTAGCCACTTGTTTGAAGTTTGCATGTCCAAATCTTTGATGCCAAAGTTCCAACATGTCAACACGAGCAATTCTGCAGGAAATTGGTGCCATAGGAACCACTTCGTAGCAATTGTCGATAGTCCTCTTTTCTTCCAAGACTTGAATCCCTTCTTCATAAATGATTATGCACCCCTTCTTTGAGAATTGAAAAAGGAAATCCTCATCACATATTTTAGTGATGTTTAAAAGATTTTCCTTCAACCCTTTGATGTATAAGACATCCTCCAATAGAGGTAATCCAAGCATCTCAATAGTCCCTTTGCCAAGAACTTGAGCATGACCCTCATCGCCAAATGTTACATAGTCACCAACCTTTTCTTTGAGTGACTTAAACAATGATTTATCACTTGTCATATGACGAGAACAGCCGCTATCAAGATACCATAAACATTAATTAAATACCTTCAAAGAGGCGTGCACAAATAGGCAAGCATGGGACAAGCACTCTTGACCTTCAAATAGAAACTTATCTTCATTTTCCATGCTTTTTCTAGATTGAATTTTCTTTTTCAGATTATCAACCTTATCACACAATATTCTATTTCTTCTTTTATACTTTTTAACCAACGAATTAGACTCATATAGACTATTGTGTAAGATGTGATTCTCATTTTCAAAATATTTCAACAAGTGAACAAACATTCTAGCATGTTTCTTTATTTTTAATAACTCTAAGAGTTTATTGTTAGGACACCCTTCAAACATACTCATAGAGTCATTATTACAAACATGTAAACCACAATTCAGCATACCTTTTTTCATAGCTTCATCCATAGCTAAGGGGTCTAGAATCACACTTAAGTAATTAAACCACAGCAAGTGCACCCGCTCTGATAGCAAATGAATGTTCAAATAGCGTATAAAACACTATGAACGTTTAGACTCCCAATTTACAAGTTACTAATTCAAGCTTAATATCAAACAATTAATGTGCGGAATATGAACATAAGCTAAACACAGAATTGATAAACAATCTAAACCAAATAAAATCACATTCACAGTAGAAATTAAATGGCAAAGATTAAGGGAAGAGAGATGCAAACATAAGGACAACACACGATGTGTTATCGAAGAGGAAATCGAAACCCTCGGCGTAAACCTCTCCGCTACCCTCCAAACGGTAAATAATCCACTAAAGAATGTAGTTGTGATACATGAACAATAGAAGACCTGCCAAGCCTAATCTACCCAGTCTACCTAAGCCCTTCAAGCTCCTACTCCAACGAGGTTACGCTGAACCTATTTCTTCTTTAGCTTACCGGATTTCGCTATAGCCAATAGAATCAACCAATATGAAATTGGTCCCTTCTTAACTGCTTCCCAAAGCACCAAATAGCCTTCTCACAGATTTGGGTATGGTGAGAAAAGATTTTGGTAATGAACCACTTAAGGATATAACAATGGAGAGGAAGAGAGTTGAGGAATTTGAAGAGTCTCTATGTGAAGACTGGGGATGAGTCAATCTTGTTTTTCTCTAGGGTTTCTCTCTTAAAATTCTCTCTGGAAGCTCTTTACATTTTGTGGGTATAAGGGGTATTTATATTGGGGTGAGAATGGAATGCGAAGAGTCAGGTTTTTCAAAACAGAGCTGGCTGGCGGCTTGGCCTCGTGACTTGACTGAGTTGCGAGTTCAAGCCATGAGTTAACAGAACGGCTAGTTTGTACTTTTTGTCCTGTAGTGCTCCAACTGGCATGACGCTTCAACTTCTGGCATGCTTGGCACGTGTGCAACTTCTGGCGGCTTGCAAGCCGTGAGCCACCCGCAAGATCTAGTTGTGAGTTCTTGCTACTTTGCACGATCTTGAGCATTTCTTCACACTCTTTCACTTACTACCCTTACATGATTTCCACCTAAATACAGGGTTAATAATTGCTAAAATACAAGCAAATTTGGCATGGAATAAAGCTAATAAGATGGTTGATAAAATTCAACCTTACAAAAGACCTTGTAGATCACTAATTACCATTTTTTGATTTCTCCAATAACTGTAGGTGTTCAAGGTTTAAATCTTCCACCACTAATTATTAAATTGTCATGCCACGAACCCAAGTTACCCAACTAATAAAGATAGACACGTGACAATGGCCATACGCTTATAAAGTAATCACCCTACAAGTGTGTAAGGCCTTCTTAGTAACGAAAATTTATCCTAAAAAATAATACCAAATAAATCCAAAATACTTCAACAATTTCTTTATGAATAGATCTACAATTATTCAAAAGGAACAAAATCCAAACCTCATGTACATAATGCCAATTGGCCAATAAATATAAGACTATTACAAGACCAACTAATCCCAAAATCACTAAGCTTCTTTCTTGCTCACAACACAGCAGTAAAACTCTCAAAGCTTGCTAGCCTTCACAATTTGAAACTAGAGGGAAATGGGGGATAAGTTGACAACTTAATAAGTAACCAAATACCAATTAGTTGAAACAAGTATATAGTTTGACAAAATAATATAAGTTTATGAGATCAAAATATTTCACATATGTCAAAAGTTATAATATACTATAGGTTTCAAAAAATAAACTAATGATGTTTCACAGACTTAAGATAATTTGTTAATTCAAACATATTCACTTAACTTTAAACATATTCAAACATATTCATATTCACTTAAATTCAAACATATTCACATTAGGGACCAATTGGATTTGAAAATTCACTTAACTTTAACCATTATCATCCCTTATTAACTTAGGGGTTATACAATATGTTGCATTTTGATCTCTTAAAGGGAGAAAAGAAAAAGGAAAAGAAAGTAGTTGAACCCCCTACCTTGGAAAAAAGGACAAATTTTTTTCTTCAAACTAAGTTGGAGGAATTCCCATCAACCTAAGATGTGATAGTTTATAAGACTATCTACATCTATTAAATCACATAATTTATTATTTATTCAAACTCGTGAATAGTATTACAAACCACCCCAGAAAGCGTTGAATGAAATTTTCTTCAAACTAATAAATTGTAAACTAAAAGCAAAAGAAAGTACAAGTCAAATTCTATCTATTTGAAAAAGTAAAATGCAACATGTGAGGAAAAAAGGAAAACCAAATAAATTCTCAAACTCTGTGCCCGTTTGTTTCAGCTTTTAGAAGCTGAAATGTGCCTTTTGAAACTAAAAAAATAAAATTTGCATTTGGTAAGTTTTTAAAAGTTGTTTTTTCTAAAAAGTTACATTTTGATTTGTGAAGGAAAAGCCCAAATCATGAAAGTAGCAAGGAGCTCCATTGCAAAAAAGCACTGAAGCGTGTTTCATGTTACTGTTGGAAGTTGTGCAAATTTCCCAAATTGCCCGCTAGTTTTTCCTAAAAACCCAATTTTATCCCTTTGTTTATAACACAATTTTACAAAGGAACCCAATAATGAAATTATAACCAAAAAAAAAAAAAAAAAAAAGCTGATCTGACCCATTTCTACTGCATGTCATTGGTAGTGGGGAAGAGATCAAGCAGCAATGGGGAGGAAGACAGGCAGTGGTGAAGGTAGAGCAGATTAGCAGATGACGAAGGTGATTTTCCTCCCTTGGTGATTCCCCCTCTCTCCATCTTTGTTTGATGAGAATCAAATGGTGTGGTTGTGTGTGACCTTTAAGTTTGTGTGTTTTGATGGGATAGAGAGAAAGAAACTTGCAGATGAAGTGGTAAAAGAAAAGGGAGAAAGGAAGAAATAAAATAAAAAAAGATAGAGGAAGAAAAAGAGCTCTTTGGAATGTTCTGGAGTTTGGAGGAAGTGGTAGGGAAAAAAGAGGAAAGAAGGACAAAAAGAAAAGAGTAAGGGTACCTGTGCGGGGGAGAAAAAATGAGGGGAAAAAAAGAAGAAGGAAAAAAGAAGGAAATATGGATGAAAAAAATATAAAGAAATAAGGGAAAAATAAAATAAAGAATAAGAAATTAAAATTAAGAAATGCTATCACAATATTTTTACAATATTATCACAATAAATCTTAAATGGTAGGTTATTATTAGCTAATATTGGTGAGAATTTTTTTTTTTTTAGAAAACACTAAAAATAATTTTAATAGTATGTTCAAATTAAAATCAATAGCAATTTATCACAAATGATTTTTTGTGAAAGTGTTGTAAAAACATTATGAATGTAGTTTTTAGAAATGAATGAAGAAAAATTTATTTAAGTATTATAAAGTAGTTGATTTAAGTATGAAATAAACTTCTTTATATATATTGTCATTTTTGGTAATTTATCACTCAAACCACTGTTTTTATAAGTGCTAGCCAAACATTCATGTTTGGTAACAGTTTTTGTTTTCTATTTTTAAAAACTTTTTCTTTTAAGAATATAAAGAAAAAACAATTTTCTTTCTATTTTTGAAATAAAAAACATGTTTGGTTAGTTGAAATTAAAAAGATAGTTTAAAAAAAAAATAGAAAATACAAAAATATGTTATTACTAGGATTTGAACTCTAATACTAACTCATTAAATGAGAAAAATTTATTAAATTAAATGTGTGTTTTGATTGACTTTTGAAAATTAGAAACTGAAAACAGCCTTTTGCATGTTTTTAGTTTCCTTCACAAGTTGAGTTTTGAGAACAATTTTTGTTTTTTGTACATTTTGAGTTGCCAAACAAGTTTTTTAGTCTCAAAAATAAAAATTTGTTTTTGAAAACAGAAAATAAGGAGAAAAAACAGTTACCAAACATACCCTCAGTTTTTTTAAAAAACACTATTTAACAACTTTTACCAAATATTCAGTTTTTTCAAAAAGCCTAGTTTCTTACCGGACTTTTTAAAACCTCCACTTTTTCAAAAAACACAATATCAAAAAGTTAAACCAAACTCACCCTTTATGTCCTGTCCCTTGAAGTTTTAATATGTTAAAAAGAACAAAACAAATACAAGATGATCCGTGCTAATCATGATAATGAAAATGTCAATTTTGGTACTTAATGGAAAGGTCAATGTTGGTTTTTCCAAGTCAAACATTTACTACAATCTGGCCAGACTAGGAGCAACATTATTACAATCTCCCGTTACATGAGAGTACGATAATTTTTCAAAACTGTCTGAGAAGTGCTTAGAGGACATGGAACTCTCGGGGTCTTTCAGAGCTTTCATAACCAGTAGGGAATTGCCTTCCAACACCGCATTGTTGATGCCTATGCGCTGTCCTTTGCTGCGACCTCGTTGCTGTTTTACGCCTGGTTAACCAGCTTGGAGCAGGAAGCCATCAATTGACCGGAGCTATTTTTGACCACCACACCGAGGCCAGACTTCTTTTCGCTGGAGAACACCGCACCATTGAAGTTGATTTTCACCATCTCCGCTGGTGGTGGTCTTCATCTCTTCCTGATACGAGCTGTATTCTCCTTCAGAGGTACCTGGCAAGCTTGGAAATCATTATACCAATCTTTGGACTGTTGGACTATTTGGTGGAGAGTGCTGGCGGGTTTGTTAAGTCGAATCTGGTTCCTTTGTGTCCAAACAGACCACATTATCATTGCCACCATTTCCACATCACTTTGTTGCATCAGTAATGTGGACAATAGTTGTTTGAAATCCTGAAAATTTGACTGACTTCGAATAGGCCCACTGCCGTGAGTATCCCACACAATATCGAGCTCTTTGCACTTCCACAGAACATGCAATGGAGTTTCATGGGCAGCACGACATCGTTCACATAATGAGTCGTTGATAATAGTTCTTTGCGCCAAGTTCGCTTTGGTGGGCATCACATTACGGCAAGCCCGCCATGATAGGTTTTTTACTTCGTTAGGCACCCTTAGAGTCCATAATCTTCTCCATAGTGTTGAATCCGCATTTTGGGGCTGTTGAGAAGGTGGCACTTTAGTTTCCTCCTTTAAGAACCTATATCCTAACTCACAGTTGTACCTGCCATCTAGCGAGTGGGGCCATATAAGAGTGTCTTCTGATACAATACGGCTGAGTGGAATTTGTTTGATTAGGGCAGCTTCCTCTTCAGCAAAAACTCCATCGATAACGTCACTGTTCCATTGTCTTGTGTTGATATCTATCAGTTCAGCTACTGTGGCTGATTCCATGTATGGGATAGGAGACGATGTCACTTGTGGTGGGTGCTTCCTAGGGAGCCAGTGGTGCTGCCATATTTTTATTGACTCTCCATTCCCCACTCTCCACCTTGCCCCCCTCATCAAAACATCTCTACCATACAAAATGCTCCTCCAAGCGTATGACCTGGATCTTGACTCCTTGGCTTCCATAACTGAGCAATTTGGGAAAAACCTTGGTTTGAAAACCTTGTAGAAGAGTGAGGTCTTGTTGTGAAGTAGGCGCCAAGCTTGTTTTGCTAGAAGAGAGTCATTGTAAAGTGCTAAATCTTGGAATCCCATACCACCGACCATTTTAGATTTTGTCAACTCATTCCACTTCAACCAATGGACCCATACCATCGATCAAATGCCAATCGAGTCAACTCATCCAATGTGATTTCTTCTAAATCTTTTTGTTGCCTGACTATGGAAGTACTTTGTATTTTTATCACCTTGACTAGCCCATAGGAGTCTTGATCGTTGTGCCCACATTCTAGCTTCTCTATCCAATAACATATTGATCTCAGATTTAAGCTCTCTCACCCTTTGATTGTTCCCACTGATGATGGCTGCATTTTCGGCCAGAAGCAGCAATTTCTTCTTTTGATTCAATTCTTGGCTAACACTCCCAAACACATTTCGGTTCCACCAGCTTAAATCAATTCCACACTTTTCCACTTTTGCTAGGACTCCCGTACTCACATCTGACCCGATTGTAGATTGCCAGGCAGGCTGCACTGTTTCCTCTCAACTTGAGTCTGATAACCACATTTATTCAAAGTGGAATGGTTTTTTCTTTGGTGGAAGGTCTAAAGGTGCAAGCACAAGAAGGAGAGGTCGATGATCTGAAGAATCACGTTGCAAGTGATAGAACTGTGAACCCATAAATTTAAGAATCACGTTACAAGCTCCGAGACCACGGACTCCTTCTTTCTTGGATTCTCCAGCAAATACAAGAACACCCACTTGTGTTTCTTTAAGCTTCTATGGCAGCAACTGAATGATCATCAAGTTATTGAATGAATATCCTCTTGATAATCCTAAGTTTGTGTAAAGGAAAGCTCCTCATAGATCTCACAAAAGATTTACACAAACCACAATATGAGCAACCTCTAAAACGTGGCTAGGGTTGCCTTATATACCTAAGGAAAAACATAAAACCCTAAAACGTTTTAATGAGTTAGGGCTGAGTTTGAATTCTGTAGAAAAAATGCATCTGACCCGATTTTCGATTGATCGAGCCTAAGCTTCGATCGATTGAACCAGGTCGAGAAGCATTATTAGTTCCTGCATAATCTTGTTCCAACTTTACATAAATAATACAACTTTGAGCAAGTCTAAATAAGATTAAACAACTTGTTTTGATTATGGTTTGCCAACAATACAAATTAGAGTTCTAAATACACAAGTTCCTAAGTCTTTAGAACCTAACACCAACCATTTGTAGCCAATCCCCTATCAAGCCTTTCCCAAATTGAATTGCCATTCACAAAATGCTTACTCCAAGTAAATTTCGGCCCAATGTATCCAAGATCCATGAAACCACACTCGTCAATAATATCTTAAAACAATTGCATCTGATTGTGAGACCGAACCACTCCACCCAATTTCTTATCTTGTTTTGTGATCTCATTGAAGTCTCCAATATAAACCCACAGAATACCGGGGCTAGAATTAAGATACCTTAGTTTGTTCCAAGCTTCCCTTCTTCTATTTGTCTCAGGTTTGCCGTAAAATCCTGTGAAACACCATTCATTCTCCGTATCTTTGTCTATGACAACATCAATGTAATACCTGTGTGAATCGACAATCTCCAAGTTTATTGTTGACTTCCAAAATAGGGCTAGACCCCTACCTCGGCCTTCCTTTGGAACCACCCATCTATGATCAAAATTAATGTTACTTTGAAATTGTTCTAGCCTTGCTTCATCTGTCAGAGTTTCAGCTAAAAAAAGACAGAGGGATCTTTTGCTCGTATAATTTCTACAAGCTCTTTTCTTATACATAGGTTCCCAAGCCCACGATAGTTCCATGCTAAGCAACTCATTGTTCCTGGTGGGCTAACTCCGGAAGAATCTCAATCATGCTAGCACTCCTTTTTTGGCCTGGGTAGTGCTCAAATTTTTTGCGATCCTTGTGAGACTCGGGTCTTGCACGGCGAGTCCATGTAGGAAGCACACGAAGATGATCTTGTTTTGCTGAAACCCTACCAATAACATGGGCATCACGTGACACATTAAAGTTGAGAGCATGTGACTCATCAATCCGGTTTGAAATTGAGTTAGTATGGGTTGCGCGTGGGTCGGTTTCATTAGGAATTGAATTCCCTGAGTTAACGGAATTTAAGGTTGACAGCTCATCATTAATAGCCTCATTCTGCGTTTCAGCACAATTATGTCCCTTGTCTGAAACTGCAGGAGTAATTATGGTCTCTTGATTCACTCCAATTACTACTTGCCTCACTTCAGGTAACGTATCACCTTGCAACGTCTCTCCTTGGCCCACGTTACGTGCTGGATGACTGTTCAGATTAATCCGAGCGTTTCTGCCATCACTCGAATTCACCGGAGTTTGGGACTGATCCGTCACAATCCATAGATGAACCAGCTTGCTTCCGTGATGAGTAAAATACTGGGACCTTAACAACATTCTTTTTTGAAGGGACAAAACCTGTAGCTCGAATACTAGGGCCAAATTGACGATGATCAGATTGAAGTGTCCCCTCACTTTCTATCCACAGCTCACAATCCTTGTCATCGTGAGTCAAGCGACCACACCAATTAACACAAATTTGGAAGTCTCTCATACTTAAAGCTTACCCTTGTTTGCTTCCCATTCCCCAACGAGACTAAGCGTCCATGACACAAAGGAAGTGATAAATCAATTGACGCCTGAACCCGTAGAAAACTGCCTCCATCTGCATCCTTAGACTCAGTAGGGCAAGAAACCTCTCCAATCACAGAACTAATTTTTTTTGCTGCCTCCATAGTCATATAACGTATTGGAATGCCATGGAGCTGGACCCAGAAACTTGCTTTATCAAATGTGAGCTCATGGATAGCTTCCTCTTTCTCATATCACTTCATCACCACTAGGTGTTTGTCAAAACTCCATGGCTCGCTCTGTAAAATCCAATCAACATCATCTTTGTTATCAAATGTAAAGAGAATTATATGGTCGCCTATATTCTGAATCATGAAGCCATTGCGTGCCTTCCACAGTGGAGTGAAAGTTCTTGCTATGACATCAATGTTCAGAGCTCGTTTCGTGAGAAACTTAGCTGCGATACAAAAATCAGTGGATGAATCCTCATGGGTAAGGCAGCAACCAAGCCCTTCCCTTTCGGATAAAGTGAGGCGACTCCAACTGTGTGTAAGGTCATCCATTGAACAAAAGGAAGGTGTAGAATGCACTCTCGTATTTACCTAACCCCAAGAAAAAAGAAACCAAAACCCGAGGAATAAACTTGTTATTCCAAGGAGACTCAAAACACTTCGTGATGAAGGGACGACCTATTCTACTACACCAAAGAAGTCAAGCTTCTTTGAGAGAAACTGATGGTTGCAAGGGAAGGGTATGGAAATACTTAAGTAGTATTTTATTTTTTTATAAAATTATATTTGAAACCGTATTGTTTTGGGGTGTTACAATTTTTTTTTTTTTTTTTTTTGAAAGCCCTGCCAAACTTCATTCATTTAGAGAAGAAGAGTCAAAGTACAAAGCATCATGAGCTGGTGGTGGAGAATCTTCCAACCACACAACTTCCTCATCTAGAACATTAGCATATCTAGCTAGTGAATGAGCTACCGAATTGGCACTATGCCGAATACAAGTAAAGAGACATAATGAAGACCTGCTGCTAAGTGTCTAATATCATCATAAATCACCCCCAAGCGCGACCAGTCAGGATTAGTGGATGAAACAGAGGACAAAACTACCGAGTTGTCCCCTTCCACAACCAGTTCCGAGAACCCTACATCAATAGCAAACTCCAGAGCTTTTCGGCAGGCCATCACTTCCGCTTCCTTACTGTCAATCATTGCTGCCCCCCTCGCAGAAAGAGCTGCCATAACCTCCCCAGCAGCATTTCGAATCACCGCACCAATCCCTGAACTATTAGTGAAGATAGCCGCATCAAAATTCAGCTTATATAGCTGACCCGTTGGAGGCTTCCAATTCTGCAGAAAATCAGTAGAGATCGAACCAACTGCCAAGGAACTCTGAGCCTCTCGGTACTCCTTTAGATAATCCATGGCTCTCTTGTTTAACTGCGCAGGATGTTGCATGCTACCACCATATAACAACGAGTTTCTATGATGCCAAATAAGCCAGCATTGGACTAAAAAAGTCTCGAGCCCTTCAACTGAAGGTTTGGCCATCATAGCATGAAAAAGCTGCATAAAATCATCAAACTCCCCACCACACTTCTGTATCCGAACAGTGGACCCAGCCCAAATGTCCTAAGCAGCATTACAATCCCATATTGCATGGACAATCGTCTCTAGACCCCGTCTGCATAAATCACACCTATCTTCCTGCAGCACTTGTTGTCGAACTAGGTTCACCTTAGATGGAAAAATATTAAGGCAAGCCCTCCAGCCAAAAACTTTGATTTTGCTAGGCACATGGAGTTGCCAAAGTTGGTTCCAAAGTCGGTGGTTTCTCCTCGGGACTGAACTCTCTTCCCTTCCATTGGTGTCTCCATCTAACATACGAGCCACATGATAACCCGACTTAACCTCGTACTTCCCCTTGCGCCCAAACTTCTAGACCAATCTGTCTTGTACATGTCTCCTGCTCAACGGAATTTTCAGAATTGCCTCAGCATCAAACTGATTGAAACACATAAATCCTCTCCCTATCCCATCCGTGCACATTCCAATCAATTAAATCTGAGACTCTCCATTCCCATTCATCATTTTCAGTTGGAAACAGCACCTTATTCTCAGGATGATTCAGTATCCACTTGTCTTCCTTTACTCGTATTAAGGAACCTGTGCCCACCCTCCAATAACACCCTGTTTGTAGAATATTTTGAGCAGCCAACACACTCTTCCAAACATAGGAGATGTTAGGACAATCAACTGCCTCCAGAAAACTACATCTTGGAAAGTACTTGGCCTTGAAACACCGAGTTAATAGTGAGTTTTGGTCTTGAGTTAGCCTCCACCCTTGCTTTGATAGCATAGCTAGATTAAAACTCCTAATATCCCGGAATCCCATACCACCTTCCTTCTTTGGTTTTGTCGGAAAATTCCAACTCTTCCAATGAATTTTCCGTTCATCTCTGGTTTGCCCCCACCAAAACCGTGAACAAAGTGAATTTAACTCATTACAAAGCTTTATCGGTAACAAGAAGACTCCCATAGTATATGTTGGGATTGATTGGGCCACTGCTTTGATAAGAACTTCTTTTCTAGCACGAGATAACATTTTGCCTTTCAACCCCTGGAGTTTTTTCCACACCCATTCCTTAAGATATGCAAAAGTTTGATATTTGGCCCTCTCAACCAAAGTTGGCAGGCCCAAATAAGAATCAAATCTGCCCACTTCCCTTACTCCCAAAGCTTGCTTAATCCATTGTCTTTGTCTCTTAGAAGTATTACTACTAAAATATGCAGATGACTTCTCAAAATTAATGCATTGTCCAGAGGCTTCTGCATACAAATGCAATGTATCAGAGACCACCTGCACTTCCTCCTAATTTGCCTGGCAGAATATTAAGGAGTCATCAGCAAAAAGCAAGTGTGAAATACATGGAGCCCGTCTACAAATTTGGACCCCATTAAGCTGCCCTTTAGATTCTGCTTTGGAAAGCAAAGACGTAAACCCTTTTGCACACAAAAGAAACAGATAAGGTGATAAAGGGTCCCCTTGGCGGAGCCCTCTTGAAGGGATAATATTTCCATATGCTTTACCATTAATCCGAAC